>BRDA01008348.1:8836-49525 GCA_036984385.1 Crenuchus spilurus | reverse complement strand
AAATCATGACTTGGATAACATTTGAAAAACATTTCATCAAAGTCTTTTGGGAGATTTTTAAAACATCTTAAGTCTTTTATTTTGGTTAAAAATATGCGTCATTTCAATTCCACTTGACTCTAATATTTAATCAATGCAAAGAAATCTGAAACTTCTGAGCAATGCATTATGATGTCAATGCATTTTTAACATTTAAATACATTTGTTTACATGTTAAAGAGGGGTGCACTTAGTTTTCCTTACAAAGACAACGGCACTCTAAGAGATACTTCATTCAAGGCAGCAGAGAGGTCAGAGGTCAGTCAGAGTGGGAGACCGTCTCTCTATAAGTACAAGGCCTGGGCTAGTGAAGGGTAGACTTGGCCCATTACATAACTGGAGCTATGAGATCCATCACATCTCCCCGTTTCCTTCAGAGTGAACACTTCCTCCCAAACAAAAGCGGCACCCACTCATTCTAAAATGTTAAAAGAAGCTGCCTGTATATCATTCACTCTTGCTGGTGTGACCTTCATGCCTGCACATAAATAAAGCACTCCGTCAGTGCTTCCTTTGCACTGATAGCACAACAAAGGAGGCGTTTGGCAGTCTTAACTCTAGTAAGAGCCCTGTTGAAGCTCAGACAGGGAGGGGCAGAACACTGGACCAAGGCCATCGTCATGGTAACAGCAGCCCCCACCCCCCCACCCCGGCTACAAATCTAACTTTGAGGACAGGAGTTGGACACGTTACACCTCCTCTGATTCAATTACTGCTGCACAGTTTATGTGCTTTAATCCGTCATCTTAGAAAAGTTTTCTGCTCGGCTGAAGTGGAGCATCATTGTGTTATATGGCTTTCATCAGCTCATTTCTCCATCTAACTACTGTTAAAGCATCTGTATTTAAACCCTGACCATTTCAGAGAAGACTGTGAATGCAGAAAATCTCTCTTCCTTACATGAATGGAAGTGTAACCTCACCCTCTTCATTCCATCCATAATTTTTTTCACCTTTATGAAGATATATGTATGGATGTATAGTATTTGTATGTATGTATATATATATATATATATATATATATATATATATATATATATATATATATATATATATATATGTGTGTGTGTGTGTGTGTGTGGTGAAAGTTCATAATCACTGACAAATATATATAATATATTTGCAGCAGCCATGGTCTGGTGTTTAGGGCTCCAGTCTTGTGACCAGGACATGACTGAAGTGCCCTTGATCAAGACACCTAACACCCAACTGCTCCCCGGGTACAGTGGACAGGGGCTGCCTACTGCTTTGGGCCTGCATACTCACTGCCCCCAGTGTGTTCACTATTGTGTGAATGTATGTGTATCACTGTGAAAGTCAAATTAGTCTGTGTGCAAGCACACTGATTAATAACTATGCACTTATACCTCACAGAGGAATTGTGTGTGTGTGTGTGTATATATAAAACTTTAGTTATACACACTGAAGGGGGAGGGTGAAAGTGGGGTGGGAGGGTGAAGGATGTAGGTGGGTTAAGGGTTAATTTTTTGGTTTCTATGGTACTTGTGGAGATCTTATTATATTCCACTGCTGTAGTTAAATAATAAAAAAGTTCAAAAAGGAAACCTCTCATACGGAAATGAGCTAATGTTGATCTGTTATGATGCTGCCACTAGAAGGTGTATTTTAAAGTGCTTCACTTGCAGCATGAGCAGAATGATGTGTTTCTGCATACATAACGAATGAGCACGTTAGGTTTTTTCCTTCTCTAGACAGTAAGACATAAAACTGTTTTGTTGAACCCGTTCTTAATAAATACAAAAGTCTATATTAAGTTCTCCAGTGTTCTGTCCCACAGCTGCCTAGTTAAAGTAAACCACACTCCACACATCTCATGTTGTATATGAATCAGCAAAATGGTTAACTGGAGCTCCTGAGCTCAGTCCTGTAATATGTAACTAGTGCTAAAGCATCAGTTCTTTAATCTCTGAACCTGTAAATGCAGACTGTGAATGTGTGAAATCTCTCATACTGAAACTCATACTGAAAGGAACTTCAGCTGGTCTGCTGAGATGCTAAGACTAAAAGTCAGAGGAAGCCTGTTTCAGGGGTACTTCAAAGTAAAACAAAAGTACATTTTAACCTTTATCTAGTCTTACGCTAAAGGTCAAAATAAAGTGCCTTCACTAAACATCTAAAACAAAGCAGGTTAAATTAATTTTAAACCCCAAAACTATTCATCATTCATTATAAACTCATATTTTCCCGCAGTAGACACCACTCATGTTCAACATCACACCTGCCATAGTTATTATATTTACTAAAATAGAGATTTATTATTATTATTATTATTATTATTATTATTATTAATAATAATAATAATAATAATAATAATAATAATAATAATAATAATAATAGTAATAGTAATAATAATAATAATAATAATAATAATAATAATAGTAATAGTAATAATAATAATAATAGTAATAGTAATAATAATAATAATAATAATAGTAATAATAATAATAATAATAATAATAATAATAATAATAATAATAATAATAATAATAATAATAATAATATACTGTAGAAAGCACTTCTGAAAAGTAGTTTCTGAAAAGTTTTAAGTGGAAAAAAAGATCATTTAGGGTTTTTTTTATCTACTTGTAAACATATTGGCATTTTTAAAACCCTTAAGACTGTGTTAACACCTGCAAAACTTAAGAAAAGTGCACAATCTTTGACCAGTGTGCTGGCACAATGACCCCTTCATTTAACTCATCTGTGCAGTGAAACACACACATACACACACACTAGTGGTTAGGGCCTGGTGGTTAGGGATCTGGTCTTGTGAACGGGCAGGTCATGACTGAAGTGCCCTTGAACAAAGCACCTAAACCCCAACTGCTCCCCGGGCGCAATGGATAGGGCTGCTTCAGGCACTTGTTCACAGTGTTCACTAGCATGTGTGTGTTTTACCACACAGGTGGGTTAAATGTGGAGGTCAAATTCTGTTGTGTGCAAATCAGACTAGCAAAAATTTGAAACTAATCTAAAAAACACACTAGGTGTAAACACACGTGCCCAAAGAGGTGGACAACACTTTCTATGTTTAACTTAAAATGTAGATTTTACTATTTAAATAATGATTACATATACCTAATACAATGCCACATATCCACTTAATATTGAGTTTCATAAACTCAAAACTAGCAAACAGGTTACTTCCTGTTTTTTTTTAAATGAACTCATGAGTCATCTAAACAAGGGTAACGTCCCTTCTGTGGAAAAGTACATGTAAAGCAAAACTGCAGTGACAGATAGCTTAGTAGATAATGTGTTCTTATACTGAAATACTGAAAAGACCACATGTCCACTGGTCAGTGCAGCCATGTGGTTGGGCTGTAAGAGGCTTCGGGAGCTTCTCTGTGTATAATTGGGTGAGCGGTTGGAGCCAGGCTGTCGCACGGGGCTCATGTCAAACTACTAAAAGACTGGCAAGAGAAAAAAAAATGGCCTCAAGTAGGTCAGCTCTTCTCCTGGAGATAATCAAGCCCATTCGGACCCTCTGTCTCTTTCCTCCCTGGTTCTCTCTCTCTCTCTCTCTCTCTCTCTCTCTCTCTCTGAGCAGGAAGTAGGTCAAATGTAGTCAGCTGTTACAGCTCTATCATGTGCAGCACTGGGGGCTCCAGTCACGCTTTACAACTCTGCTTCCATTAGTTAAAGGCGCAGCAGGGAAGCCCTCCCCAGCCCAACGGAGCCTGATGACAGTCCACAGTCAACACAATATATGCAGAAGATACCACCCTCCAATACATCCACTCAGGAGCAAAGCCTCCACACGCTCATACATACACAGCCACACCTCTCTTCAGACATTACTGACACCCACACTCAACTACAGTCAGACTTACCAATGGCCGAGCTCTGTCTCTGCACGTCATCCCATTCTTCTCACTGCACGCAGAAATGAGGCTCAAGCAGCTGGAAAACAACTCCAGAGAAACCTTGCAAAGCTTTCTAATCTCTCTCTCTCTCTCTCTCTCTCTCTCTCTCTCTCTCAGAGCACCATGACTCTCTGTTTTCTCTCCCTCCTCTCTCGCCCGTCCGGCGACTGCACGATACACATCAATTATTCAGTGGCGGTCTCTGGATTTCCACGGCGAAAGCCAATCACAGATGGAGCTGTGTGCTAATGGGCTCCCGCTGTACCTGCCACTGGCTCCAGAGACGGCGACGGCCCACAGGGAATCAGGTTAAGCTCTTCAAAACTTCACCCGCACACGCACATGCACAAATACTGACGGGAGAGTAGTGACCACATGCCTGTAAGCCTTTCTGCAGCACCACAAGATGAACAGGAAGCTCTTTTTGAGTTTCAAAAGGGTTAAAAGGAAACGAGAGAGAGAGAGAGAGAGAGAGAGAGAGAGAGAGAGAGAGAGAGAGAGAGAGAGAGAGAGAGAGAGAGAGAATGAAGCAAATCCTATCTCACCTTGTGGATGTATTGGTGCTGTAATTGATGTCCCTTCTCTCCCTCTCTAGTGATCCATCGCACCTTTGCCTAATGTCCCCATCACACAGAGATGGATGGACAGGCACACACATGAATGCAGACACACACACACACACATATACATGCACATCGTGCCACAGCCACTTTGCCAGAAGGGAGGAAAGGGGAAATATGCAGGCGTCTCACATTTCAAACTTGCAGAGGGGGGTGGTGCCTAACGTGGCAGACAGGCTGGTTCTTGGCCCTTGGCCAAAGCATCAGGAGAAGAAGGGGGGAGGGGGAGATCCCAACCAACAAGCTTGAATCAATTCAGTCAAAGCCATGTTTGAAACGAGTGATTACTGCTATCAAAGCGGGGGAATCCTGCCCATTGGTGAAGCTAATCGGTGGACGCTTACGTGGGCTCACACGACACTAGTGACTAAATCCATCAAAATCACACTGACTAATTAAGTCCAAGGCTGGTGGTCTCAACCAGCTTTCAGATGACAACACTGTCATCTGTGTACTAGAGAGGGTGACATTAATGGGAAAATTGTTAGCTTTTAACGCTAAGTGCCTATCATGACAACAGGCTGTCTAACACTGCTAATTACATATATCTAAAAATGGGTATTTTTTTTAGAAAACAGATCCAGCTCTTCCCCGGGCTGTCAATAGCAGGCCTCCATTAATGAATTAATAAATAGCTATTCAGTGCTTGTTGAATTAGCGTCGCCTAGTTTGTTAATTAAAAGCACTGTATTGACAGTAGCTTTTACTTAGCGCAGCTAAAACCCCACATAATTATCACCATCATGATTATCACTGTCGTCAAATTAGGAATAATTCCTTTGTTCAAACAATCCACATAGACTAACAGTACGCATCGAGGCCCGTGCGGCCTCCTTCCTGGCGAGACTCAAAGCTGTATGACAGGGCCCTTCAGTATCGTGCTCCTGTTGGGTGAAATAATTCAGAGAAGTCGGAAAGACATGCCAAGGCTGCAGGCGACATTAAAGAGGTGAAGAGCTGAAGGGCTGGCTCAAACAGGAACTTGAGTTTCCTCTCACTCTTTCACTGCAAAACAACACCTCTCCAATAGCTGCTTACACTTCTGTGTGGATGCAAATCACACGGGTAACTTCTAACAGCCAATGCGGGTAAAACTTTCAACTGGCGCTAATAGTCTAGAGCATTTCAGCTGATACGGTCACATGGTACGTATTTTGGCAAAGAATGTTTCAGTAGTTACATACAGACTACAACATGGTGATCCTGCTGTGTTTTAACTGTTGCTGAGCGATTTCATCAGCTAAAGACAAGCACTGGAGAATATGTCAAAACGGTGGCCTGCTTAGAGGCGAATCCAGTGCTGTTCATTATTTTACGCTGCATTCTCTTCCCACCACTGCACAATGACTGCAGGGGTTGATTACATTATTAACACAAGAGATTCTGCCTTACTAATTACATATCATTAGAGGTAAACCACCGCACAGAGAAAAATCCAGCAAGCAGATCACTCATCTCTGAATGGCGAATTGAGTAAAGGGGGGGGGGGATATGTGTCACAGGGAGGTCCCTGGGCTTGTGCTTCCTGTGTATTTGCACTGACGGCTGCTCTGTAAACTGTGTGTGTACATGACATGTGAATTACGGCGGGGCCTATGAAAGCAATCCCTCACTGCAGACATGGCGGATCACTTGCTCTCCTGACGTCGTCTTCCAGCTGGCCTGATTTACGGGGTGCTGACAGAATTCCTCTGCAGAGAAGGAACATTCTATACGTTTGCACCGGCAGAGGCACTTACACCTCATGCTGCTGCAGCCTTTGGAGCACTTTCCAACCTCCCTAGTGCAAAGCACAGCTAAAAAGATCCAGCACTGAGCCAGTTTCACATTTAACATAGTCTCTTCCTCATAAACAAACACATTTAAAATGATAGTTTGAGGCTAAATCAAATTTACACTCAGCACAGACAAACGAAGTGATTTAAGTTTGCTTCTTTAGAGTTATGAGGCTCATATAGTCACTAACATCATACAGACTGCACACATAAATCATTTCACACTTGACTCTCTGTGGTAAGTTGTTAAGTCATTTCAACTAGACTTGCTTATGTGGTTTCTGATATACATACAAAGCCGAGTCAAAATACTAAAAAAACATTTTGGCTTGATATGGTGGCTTGGTGGTTAGCACGTTAACTCTGTGCTGTTCAAGTCCCCATCTGGGGGAAGTTTCCATGTTCTCCGCGTGTCTGTGTGGGTTTCTTCCAGGGACTCTGGTTTCCTCTCAAAGTCCAAAAACATGGAGTTTAGGTGAATTGGCTACTCTACATGATCCTAGTCTGGCTGTCCTGGGTGCCCTTTAGTGCTCAGTATAGTCGTCCAGGAAGACGGTGGCTTCCGGTTTGAGAGTACGCTGTGTGCGATCGGCTGCCGCTTCCCACTGCTGTGTGGTTGAGTTCTGGTGTGTAAATGAATTGTGTTGATTGTTGGGTATTTGAAAAGCGCTACACATGTGTAACATTCATTTATTTGAGATAATAATGTGGTACCTCAAATGCAATTAATCATCAAAGGCATGTTTGCTTCTTTCGTTTTTAATTACAAGGGGAACAACAAGCTTATGACCATTAAATGGCATCATGCAAACTGCAAGTCTATATCATCACACACTACATTCAAACTGGTTCAAGTTGTAAAGTCATCTTATATACGCTTGTGGTTTCTGATGCTTGCTATCTATAAAAGTGTACATTATTATGTTGCATACCTTACAATACTACAAGCAGCCATGCTAAAGTCTTAGCATTATCCTTAAGTTTGCCCTGTTACAGGTAAAGAGGAGATGCTCAGAATTTTTTGCTGCTGAAATGCTGGATAGATCAGTAAAATGTAGGGTTGTTGCAAATAATCCTTTGACTTTGATACTAAGACCAAGTCTAGTGTCATGATGCTCAAAACCAAACTGATACTTGGGCTCTGAACTAAAACACTCGCCTTTGTCTTTAACTTCAAATCTGTCCAGAATGCATCTTCAGACGGCAATAAAACTCAGGTGCAGTTTATTTGCATTAGAAAGTGTTGAAAGTATAGAACAGATCTGAGTGAAATGTTTCGAAACTTGAGTCTTGGTGCAACTCTAGTGAGATGTGGGAGGCATCGCTCACAAAGTGCACCAACAGGGCAACTCGCGCTTTGGAAACGAGGGCAGAGAAAATGAAGAGAAGGGTGTTTTTTTAAAGCCATTTACTGTGAATTACTGAGAACAGGTTGAATCATATCAGTCTCTGTCCTTCTCAGGAGTTTGTATAAGCACTCAACACAGCATTTAGAAGACCAAAGTCCCTGAAAAGAGCACCTCTCCAAAGTTAATGACTTGTGAACGACTATCATGCACCTGAAAATTAGGCAGCACGGTAGAATTGCCACAAATGACAAACAAAATAGCTTTGTTCAGCAAACCAGGTCAGAATTTGTTCACGTTACTCATATTACTTGCGCACATTTCCTTTATGAGAAACCAATAAGCTAAGCGTCTTGTTTTTCTTCTTCATCTGTTAAAACATGAGCCCGACCTGACGCAGCTGAAGAACTGAAGCCACAGAGAAGCCGTTGGGTTGTGTGAGTGGGTGAAAGCCGCGCGACACTTAAAGTACACTTTGAAAAAGAAAAACAAAGCATTGCTACATTTCCAGTCGCTACTGACTTGTGAGCTTCATGCCAAAACTAGTCGAAAGGAGACTTAAAAGGCACTTGGCCTGCAGCGCACCTTGCAATTAGCCTGTCGAAACATCTCACTAAGAACAATGGTGTGCTATCTCTGTTCTTGCATGCAGGCAAAAACAGGTCTTGTGGAGATGCTTTTTTATGGAAATGTGTAAACAATGGCAGGCCGTCTGAATGGGGGTGTACGAATGAGAGACGCATCCTGCCAGACAAACACATTAGCTGTCACTCTCCATACTAATGTGCTTTCTATTAAATGTCAGCGTGACATGCTCTAAGGGAAGAACAAGCTGTTGATCTGAGACAGCTGACTGCTACCACTGACAACACAATGTTGGAATAAAAACAACATCAGTGGTTAAATGTGTACATTGTATAGATTAAGTGCACTCAGATAGGGAAACAGTGAGACAATCCATTGGTTTGCATTTCAGGATAAGTCAGAAGTGCTCAGATTAAAGCCACTGAGAGAAATTGGTATCACGAGTGTCCCATGGAGGCTCACGGATACTGCAGCGAAACGCAGACAATAGAATGACTGCTGGTTGTTAGACAAAACAATTATCTTATTGCCCTGCTGGTGGGGTGCCCAACAAAGCCTGGGTAAGAAGTCATGGAAGCAGTGAAGCTCAGACTACACACACACTCATTCATACACACTGTGGACAGATAGCTCCCGTAATCACAGATTAATGCGGCAGGCTAATCCTACTGACAGAGAGGTCAGCATCACATCCAGCCTGTCCCTGACAGACTACTCCTCACCTCCACACACACACACATACACTTGAAGATCAGCTATGGATAGTAAATGGCAGACTTGTAAACTTTGCACCGATAGCATCTTTCGTTTGTGTGAACAGCTTATCAGTGAAAAAAGTGCACTATACTTTTCAGGCCCTGCGATGAGCCGCGTGTGACAGAATATAAAGTAATGAAAGCGATGACAGAGTTTAAGAGAATGTTTTATGTTGAGTGACAAACAGCAACAGATTAAAAGTACACAGTGACGCACTGTTTTACACCTTCACTCACAACATGTCAAAGCGCAGATTTCTTTTAGGATTAACTTCATGTTTATGTCTGCTCTATAGGCTTCTGTGTAACTTTATGTTTTAAACCTAGACTTATTATTCAGCTCAGAATCTTATCCAGTATGTGTTACCATTACCATTACATAGACTAAACTAAGGCAGCATTTAAAGTTTATAAACAGCAGCCCAAAGATACGTATCCCAGTTTAGATACTTATTATCCCAGTTTACCCATTTTTAGTTTGTCACACACACACACACACACACACACACACACACACACACACAAGTTTTTTGATGCCCATGGTTTAATTACAAAGGGTAAACAGTAAAATTTTATACTTATTACATGTAAGGTGACATATTTCATGCTTTGTTTTTTTAATGCTGATCAGGTTTATAGCTCATGACAATCACATATCTCAAATTATTAGTATATTTCATTTTATGTTACATAATCTTTTTTTAAAAAGATGTGAAATGTCACTTTAGTGAATATAAAATATATGACAGCTCAACATTTTGTAAATTACATACATGATTAAACTTTTTCACAATATTACATATTTGGAGATGCACTAGCGATGGATATTGTCATTGTCAACATATTTCTTTTTCTTCTTCTTCTTTTTCTATCATCTGTTCAATAACTACTACAGTTCATTGTACAGCATCACAAAAGAACCTTCTTTGGCTTCCTAAACCTTGTAAGGCCTTAAGAGAACAAAATATGTAAGTGTGAAGAACCCCTTAATGTTCCCCCAAAACTAAAAGATCTAAAGAACACAATGAAAGGTATTGAGGAAGATGCCTTAAATTGGTGTAGAAACTAGGGCTCGGCGATATGGCCAAAAAATGTATCACGATAATTATCACGATATAAAATTTTCTAACACTGTCATAGTTTTAAACAACATCTTTCTAAAAACATCAGACTAAATACATGTTACTGAAATGTTACTGTTTAATATGTTAAAATGTTTACTGCCAGGACATAATATTGTAGCGTTCGGCTGGACGCGTTAAAAGGATGGACGAGAAAGATGTTTACAGTCGTCGCTTTATTGTTGAAACTTACAACAATAAGGCCGCAGCCACTCCAAAATAACAACAGGCTAGAGAGCTAAGCTAATATGCTAATGCTAGCTAGCACTCCGGCTGACACACACACACACACACACACACACACACAGCAAGCCCCCCTCCTTCTCCTTCGACCTCACGCTCTCTCGCCCGGCCAATCACAGGCTTGTCTTAACACAACAGTGCATTTTGGTGGCGCTGGTGAGGAGGAGCTAACAAGCAGCAGTATTACATGTCAGAACTCACTGTCAAGCTGCTTAGACGCGAAATGGAAACAAAAGTTAATGCTTATCAAATTCTATTGTCCCGGCTTATCGTCATGGAGGGAAAACGTATCGTGAAAAAAATCGATATTGTTTTATCGCCCAGCACTAGTAGAAACTTTATATTATGTGAAGGTTCTTCACATTCACTCTTTCTTAAGTCATTTTGGAGGGAACGCATAACTGGTTCTTCTTTGGCATCCTTAAAGAACCCTTTTGTAGCTCCTTTATTTTTATGAGTGTATAAATGAATGTATTGACTACTGAAGTACATTCTGATTGAAGCAGTGGTGGGATGTGCGGGGTGTGTGTGGGAGGAGCAGAGCAGTGTGTGCGCAGCCTGAGGCTGTTTGTCTGACTGGTCATTGATCGTGTAGTGCGGCTCTCAGCTCCAGTGTCTGGTGTCGACCGACCCTCTGTCGCCATCCTGCCTGTCACTGCCTTTTCACTAGCACTGCACTTTCTCACCACAGTCACAACTCCACATACAGCTTGTGTGTGTATGTATGTGCATGTGTGTGTGCGCGCACATGTGTTTATGTGTGAACAAGTGAATGAGTAGGACTGAGATGGATACGCTGCACATCATAAGTTTGGGGACACTCAGATTTTCAATGTGATTTAAATACAAATGAACGTTTTCTTTCTTAACTCCTTAGAATCCAACACTTACCTCCTGTAGCTACCTGCAATACAAGCTGGTTAAGTTAGGGTAATATTCTATTCCATTCTCAGGATCATGATGATTTAAAGGTTTAACATCAGGAACCCACATACTATTATTCAGCCATTAATTTGACTATAAGTCAGTTTATTAATAATCTAATAATTAATAATCTAAAGACTAATTGTGAGGAAATACTGCACATCTACTTTTCAATGTAAATATTTCACACGAGATCAGAATAAAAAAAATGATCAGATGTTTTTTCCAGTAGTTTAAATTAGTAAAATCAGTATTTTGCCAAAACATACTTTTCATACTAACCAAATGTCTTTCAACCTAAAGCTACAGGACACAACATAGAGACAAACATTAATGTGTTAAAGTAACACAGTTCCAAGTAATTTTGCATTTCTGTTTCTATGGATCCACACCTTGTGTGATGTATGTAAAATGCAGCTAATCTTTTTTTATGGTGTTAAAAATAGAGCTGCATGGTTTTAATATGACAGATGTAAACATTAGCAAACATTCCAAACAAAGCAAGGTGTCCCCAAACTTCTGACAGGCAGTGTAGACCAAGGTAGAAAGACACAGAGAGAGAGAGAGAGAGAGAGAGAGAGAGAGAGAGAGAGAGAGAGAGAGAGAGAGAGAGAGAGAGAGAGAGAGAGAGAGGGCGGGAGGTAGACAAGTAGCAAATGAGCAAGAAAACGAGGCGAGTGCAGGAGGGGAAGCTAAAGCCCAGACAGTTTGTGTGTTTGAGTGTTTGCTCTGCCACTGTCGTCTCCCTGTCTGGGGCAGCAGACGCCCTTGTGACAGAGCTGAGATGGATGCCTGTGAGATGGGCTGAGAGTGAGGAAGCCGCAGTCGTATCTGCTTCCAGCCCTTTCTTTATCATCCACTCTTTCAAAGCTGCTCACTGCTGAGGGTCCTGTTGTATAAGGACACAAAGACATCACTGCTCGTCCAGATGCCAGAACCTGCCGTACACTTTGTACCGAACTTAATCGGGTACACCAGTAACATCCTCATCAATAAACGTCAAATATTATCTCCTCCCCATAGTCTGCACTGCTTAATGCCTACTGAGGAACAATCGCTCATCCTGGGAGCCTCCCAGTGTCCGGCAGTAACCATGGTAATCCGTGTCGCTCTAAAACATCAGTTTATCTTCATTTCCAACAGCTAGCCATGTCAGGCCTTTTCCAAATGAAGTAGGAACGCACGCCTCAACCCGAGCGCTCTCTGGCCATCTATCTCTGTTGTGCTGATGCTCGTTTGGGCTTCACTTTGACAAATGTACAAGAACAGGACACTTCAGGAGAGCCGGGCTGAGCAGGTCAGGAATTCAGACAGGGCTGTTTACAAAAGGACGCTGCTCTGCAGCTGTTTATTTGTTCTGAACAGCCGTTAAAAATCAAACCCTCGATGCCTTTTTGATAAGGCATTTGTGATGGGATCTTTTTTTTTTTTTTTTTGCTTTTTTTTTGGCATGCATGGTCATGCTGAGAACCGCATGGCTAAAAGTGGCAGTGGTATAAAGCCTCAGAGAGTTACAAAATCCTCTTCTGTAAACATGAGTGAGCGGTGGAGAGATCTTTAATAAAAAGTGATACAGCATGCACAGACAAGCCTACAGTTTGTACAAGTCCAGGATTATAAGACTTTCCCTCCTATTAGCTGGCATTTAACCCTTAGAGGTCACAGCTATTTTCTGCTGTAAAAAAAAGCATAATTTTATAGTGATGAACTGATATTGGATCCGTTCAATGCCAGTATTTAAAGGGCAGGGTGGCAGATGGCTGATTTATATATATTGTTGATGTTAAGTTCTGCTTTTTGTTGCATCTGTAGAGGTGTAAATATAAAGTATAACAGAATTGCTGACAAAAGAATAGATGTATCATGCCTTTGTCTGCCTGTAGAGTGGTGAAACTGACACTAGGGGGAGCTCTAACATTGTTACAGAGCGGCCGTTGATAAGGCTGCCTGCAGATGTGCCTGTAAATGTGCCATTTTTGTTTACTCTTCTCAGGCCGATTGCTTAACAAAGCTGGTCCATGCAGATGATCTAAAACAGCAATAAACAGACAACCTATTAATTGGTCTATCACTATTTTATGTTGAAATTTCTGACTCATTGCTCATTGAAACATTCTCCGAAGCATTCAGCATTCAATAGATGCAACTATAAGCAGAATTTTAGTGACTTGAATGAAACGATACTGATAAAATTATTGGTGTGGTGATTTTTTTTGCCATTTTTTGCCATTGATACAAGCTTAAGTATGTAGCATTACATTAGCATAGCAGTCATAGCTCTGGCATTCTAGGGGTTAAATGATGGATATGCTCCAGCAGAAACAGCTTCTACACAGTGACAGAAAGAGGGGGAGAGGGAGATGGAGAATGAGAGAGAGAGTAAGAGCAGATAAAAGGTCTCACCTGCTGACTTTGGGGTGAACTTGTCACGGTTGGCTGCACACACAGCCAGTAGCCGGTAGCCGAGGTCCAGGTCAAAACCCTGCTGTGCTGCAACACGGCTCACCACCTGTAGAGACAGACCAGAAGTGTGTTATAACTTTCGTGAGGGTGCTTGTGTGTGTGTGTGTGTGTGTGTGTGTGTGTGTGCGTGTAGATGCCTCCCACTCACAAAAAATTACCATGGCAATACAAACACACTACATGTCCAAACATCAAATGTCTATTCCACTGACACATTTCCTACTGGTTTTTCAGAACAATGCTGTCCAGTCACTGTACAATCATGGTAGCATAAACTCACCAACCACACAAGTAGTCAACTAATAAATGCCCTGGGTAGCAGCAGAGTAGTTAAGTTCAGAAAAAATAAACTTAACTGTCATGTTAAACACAAATCCCAAAGTACTACAAGACATAAAACTCACTTCTGTGTAAAAACGCAGTGAAATATAATCTACTAACCCAGACTGTGTATTCAGAAATGCAAACTTCAGTAGGATAACACCATTTGACTGACAGGCAAAATGTCAATTCAGAATAACAGCTTCAAATCAAATTCTGACAGGATGGCTTGACCTGGCCTTACTGCTGTGACTGTGCCTCACTCTGTAAGCCTCACTACTCTTAGTTGTGTAGTACATGTAACAATCCTACTACTAACTACTGTACACTACATGTTTTTTGATAAGACTATACGTCAGGGGTGGCAGACTTGAGTATTAGAGGGTGACAGAGTGTCATCAGTTAATCTGTAAGGGCTCATAAGTTGACGAGGAAGTAGAAGAGGCAAAGCATGAGGAACCGACAGTAATGACGTCAGCAGCTGAGAAAGAAAAAAACAAATCTGAAAAAAAACTGCTCCTCTGTGAGGTTGACATCCCATTTTTCCAGTACAGGAGCCTGTTTTTCTAGACCGGTTCACAAAGTCACAGAGACATTTTTACTATGTGTTCAATTAGACTTTTAATGACATTACACACCAACGCTATTCATTCATTCATTAACGCAAAATGTTCACAGATGCTGATTAATTTATTAATTTCTAACTTTAAAAAATGTGTCCTGGATGATAAAATATTAATGTAATTTCAAATAGTCATGTAGCTCATGTCTCTCTCTCTCTCTCTCTCTCTCTCTCTCTCTCTCTCCCTCTATGTGGTTATAAACCAGTGTTTTAAGTTGGCCAGGTATCCGTGTTCAGCTGATACTGTAAGTTGTTAACATGTTGACCTTTCTGTGGTCTTTGGGTCAAATTGACCATACAGTCCAAAAGTATGTGTAAAAGTGGAGGTAATGAGTGAAGTTAAATAAGAAGGTGAAAAACAGAATTGGGTGATAATTTTGTGCTACATGCTTGACAACCAGTCAAACCACAAAGAGAAGAGTGAACTTAAAAGTAACAATATTGAACTAAATAATCTTGATTAAATTGTGTCATATTGTTCAGTGTGGAGTAAAGTGCCTAAACAACTGATCAGCTGTCATACTTACTGTCTGTCCACACTCGGTAGCTCTAAACTGACCACAAACACAGCTCCAGCACAAATTAACCTTACTGACCACTGACCACTCGAGCTTTAATAACAGTTACAGTTACTTGTTTTCATAAAGCCTTAACGTCTCTGTTAATTCTGCTTTCCTTTATTGTTATCTATGTACCACAACATAACATTCACACGGTTTATTGCAAAAACATTTGTGTAAAAAATGTAAAAATGTAAAAATAGAATATTGTGAAAAGTTAAACTGTCATAAGTGATATTTCAAGCCTTTTTTTGTTGATCAGTGTGGTTAACAGCTTCACAAATCCAGGATCTCAAATTTAATTAATTTTTTTATTTTGAGTAAATTACTATTCACACAACAAACAAAAAAGGCTTGAAATGTGTCACTTTATGCGTAATTAATATAAATTAAACTATAGTTTTCATTTGTGTTCATAATTTAATTCAAAAAGGTTATTTTTCATGATATTCTAATTTTGGGAGATGCACTAGTAATATAGGCTTTTTGTGCTTGTGTGATGATTTCATGCTTTTATTTGCAGTGTCCCTTGAAAAAGTGCTAAACAAATAAATTTTTACTTACATACTACTGCTAGAAGTGAGACACTGTTGACTGTTCTGGAACATGATGCAGTGTGTTAAGCCTTGTAGTGCTGTGTAGTGTGCACTTAAACTACGAAAGCACTCGATTTGAGACGCAGCCTCTGTGTCTGTGCAGATGTAAAGAAAGAAAAACTTCCTCCTCTTTCGTGAGACAGAACTCTGCACTCAGCCAAGGGCACGCACAAGTCCGTGCAGTACGAGGGGACGCTGTGGTGAAGTCCTCTAGACTCACTGCTTAGCACCAGGCCTTGTGAATTTTTCAGGGTCTACATAAGATATGTGCAATTAAGCTTCCTTGAAATTCTACTCCAGACCCCCATGAGAGCAGCCTGAACCGGCAGTGTGCTAAGCACCACACCCCCCACACTGCTCCTCTCTTCCTCATACACAAAATATCTCTCTACAAACTACTCATAGTGGAGCAATTTCCTCATTCTAATGCAATCACATGAAATATTTATCCGCTTGCATGAATAATGCATTCTAAAAGAAAACAGCCACCTCCACTGATGTGGTACAGTGTTAAGGCTGTGTTGGTTTTCGCAGTGCAGGACTGATGATGGGTTTTCTCTGGAGATTTGCGAGACTGTTGCGCAGACTGAGACTGTTTGTTCTCTGAATGTTCTGTTCCGCAGAGACCTGAGCCTAGACTTGGCCCACTGAACTCTCAGATTCAAACTCTCTTTCAGCACAGGCCTTGATCTGCAGCGGGAAAAAAAAACAAGTTTGGAAATGAGCCCAAAGAGTGTGGTGAAAGGCCTAGTGCAGAGAACACAACCACCTCCACAACAGGGCTCAGTCAAAGATGCTTCTCTTACAAGAACGTTAAAAGACATATCAGAGTGTGCTCCAGCACAAGACCCTGGACAACAAAGTTTCTAGTCTGCTTTTAAAACAAACCAGGTTGTTTGTTTGACATCATTATAAAAGCCAGGCTCAGGGCTGCTGACTTTTACTAAACAAACCACAGTAAGACAAAAGTATTGGGACACCTGCTCAGTCACTGTTTCTTCTGAAGTCAAGGGTTTTTAAAAGAGTTCATGCTGCAGACTCTGCTGTTAAGGGAAGGTTCTCTACTAGATTCTGGAGCATTACTGTGAGCACCTACCTGCCTCATTCTCAGGTCAGTCTAAGAGTATTCCAGAAAACTGTTCCACGGCTCCACAGCTCAATGCAGGGCTTTATATCCCTATAGCCCACACCTGGCATTAAGTATGGTGCCAATAGGTTTATGTTTATGTGCTCTAGTGTACTACTCTATTGGCAGTACTTCAGTGTTAATTATGTTAACGATAATTATGACAAAAAATATTAGTTGACGACCATTTTTTCACAACGCAAACGAGACGAGAACTAAATAAAAACTAATATTTTAAAATGAAAACTATGACTAAAAGTATTAGACTCTTCATCTATGAATAAAAATGAAATGAAAATGTCACAGAAGGACAAAAAGAATTTGTCCAGTAATCCGCCTTTTTATATAAACCTGCCACACCACATCCTTAGGTCTGACTTTCTCAAAGCACTTTAACCTCCCCTGCCACACTGGTGAAGCTTAACAACACAACATGCTGACGTCACTCCCACAGCTTGGACGGAGAAGAAGAAGCAATTTATATAGTGATTTCACTTTTGCTGCCACAGAAAACAAAATGGAGTACAAAAGTTTGTGGATTGGAAATAACTGGGAAAACACGACGAACCTCAAGAGGTGCTTGAGTTCTCACCACCACGAGCTTTACAAAAAAGTAACCAATATAGCTAGCTAGCTAGTTACTAGGCGGTAACTAGCTAGCTAATGGCGATGAATATGTATATCGTTTGATATGTTTAATTTTTTTTAATTTTTCAATGAATAAAGGGGATATGTGCAATCCGTTATCATCTTAGGTGTTTAGGTTAAATAGATCACAAACACATCTAACTGGAGCCGTGAGACACACATACAGCCTTCGTTGCATCTAAAAATATCTCAAATTTAAAATGGTATAACTAAAAATACAAGTAAAATTAGATTAAATATTTTAAACATAACTACACATCATTTAAAACATAAACTAAAACTAGACTAAAATGTTTTCAGTTTTCGTCAACTAAAACTAGACTAAAACTAACAATAACTAAATGACTAAAATGTGACAAAAATTAAAATGCATTTTAATCAGAAGACTAAGACTAAAACTAAATCAAAATCACCTGTCAAAATTAAAACTGCAGTACTTCTCTACATGGACTAGACAAGCTGTGTTTCAGTATCTGTGTGTCAGCAGTGGCTGCAACTTAAAGTAGCTGAATGCATTCATTAGAAGGGGTGTCCACAAACATTTGGACAACACAAGTAACATGCAGACCGTAAATGATACAGCACTGCATCAGCCACACAGTGGAATAAATCACTCATTAACTCTATTGAACTCATTTGTTTCTTTTTTCAGTGCTTGATTTGCAAAAGAGAACAGGCATGGCATCACCAGTGGCAGGGAAACACGCACGCACACACACACACACACACACACACACACACACACACACACACACACACACACACACACACACACTTCAGTATAAGTGATTAAACTAACCTGCATAGACAGCTTTTTATTCACGGTGCAATAATCAAATAATTCACTGATGGCTTAACAGGATTCTAAGATCTCATGAATAGCATCTCCTCTAATGAAAACCCAGAGACATTTTCTATCCTGCAGTTTGCAGGGTTTTTTGGACAAGCAGAAGCACAGAGTTCCTGCCAAACTTTAATTTCCCTTCTGCAACTGCATCTGCCAAGTGTATGAACCAGGCACGGTGCCACACAGGCTAGCATAGATTCAAACGGGCTTTAGAAATGTTCCCTCTCATAAGCCTTTTCCTCATAATCTCTCTTCTCAGAATGCTGGCCCGAAATATTATGTGATTCAACAGCAAAAATTTCAGGTCACTGAACCAAGCAAATCCTAGTTTACAGTTCTGACATGTAGCTAGAAGGTGAGGGCATCGCGACAATAGTGCAAACAGCTCCGAGTCGGTAGAGGAAGATGGGCCAAACAGAAAACAGTCAATATATTTCCTTTAAGACACCGAGAGCGGAAACACGACCAATCATTCGGCCCGTAGCGCTGCAGATATGCACAGGTTGACAAGAAAAGACTGTGAAACAGTGCACTCCCAGATAGCTGTCGTCGGTAAAGCTACTGACAGGCTGGATATGTCATTTATCATTTGGCAGAGTGCTGAGCACGCGTGGTTGGGAGACAACTGAGGTGCGTCTGCTTGGGTTGGAGAAGAAGCGGAGAGCTACCTGCTGCCCCAGGGGCCGATATGTAAGACATGTCCACGTCTGTCAGCCAGCATTCTTATCAGCTCCTCGCTTTCATCTCCCCATCACCCTTCACAGTGCTGTGGGTGGGGGGACTTGGGAGGAGGGGTGTGGAGGTGGTCATTAATGCTTTAATCCAGTATTGGGGCTAAACCCACATAAACAACCAACAAAACATACAACACACTGCAAAAGGGATGCCCCGATCCAGTCAAAAGGATTAGTATCAGAGCCGATCAAGGCATATTTTAATGGACTGGTTTGGTCTATATTATTCTGATCCTTTGTTAAGGCTGTTTTATCCCATCATGCTCTATTTACACCACTCTCATAAAGGTGACACAAATGCACATCCACTGATTTGAAACAGAATCATTTTCAGAAATTAATTCATGGTTAAATACTCTGTGGAACTATATTACAGTGTGAAATGATAAGTAAGTAAATAAAAAATGGGACCGAAATGGACTGAATTTACTCATTTAAATGCGTCCACTATGTGTCCATATGTTTGTGGACACTCCTTCTAAAGAATGTACTCTGCTGCTTAAGTTGCATCCATTGTTGATTGAGATGTACAAATGCACACACAGCTTATAAACTCCCTGTAGAAAAGGACTGTCAATGGAAAAGGACTCTGGAGCAGATAAACATGAACCTAATGGCACGATGCCTAATTCCAAGCGTGTCCTACAAGGGAATAAATCATCCCCCCTGAGCTGTGGAGCAACTGTGTTCTGTGGAATGATGGTGCTCATTGGAGATGGAAGTGAGGTGGTGGTCCTCCAACATTCTGACCTCACTAACGCTCTAGTTACTGAATGCAATCAACTCCTCACCGCAATGCCCCACAATCTATTAGTAAGCCTCCCCTGGACTGTAAAGACAGCTACTCCTAGAAAAGCAATCACATCTATTAGCCTTGATATTGGAAGAAACAATGAATGAGCAGATGTCTTAATGCTTTTTCCATATAGTGTATATTAAACTGTGTACTATGTAACTGCATTATTTATGACAATATTATTTATACTGGACTTAAACAATATTACATACACACACTGTACACATAAACTACTTTCATTATAAAGTCATAAAAAGATTAATACTGTGGCCAGTAATACCAGTATACACACACACACACACACACACACATGACATACAGTAAGCAGTACTGGGTTGCACCAAACAGAATCACTGACCACTGTGATGCGGGTGGTCTTGTCAGAAGATCAAAGGCAGAGCAATCCTCATCCTCTCCTTCAAGTTCACGCTTGTTTTGACACTCGCTTACAATCTCTCTGGTCATCTTTATTGTGCACGCCTTTGATGACACATGATGAGCCGACTACAACTAGGCAAAAAAGTCCTTTTGAATTTTTCTGCTTGTGAGCAAATTTCGACACCGGACTGTAAAAAAGATCCGAGATTAAATTTGCTATGTACATGAACTCCTGATAACAACATTTACAGTAATTAATTAAATGGCAAAAGGCTTGAACAGGGTTCAAAGAGTGACTGAATTCTTGGGGGGTTTAATCTGGGCTTTAAGGGGTTTAAGGCCTTATTTAAAGTATAATGATTATTTTGTCGTTTACTCAATGCTCCTTCAGTTTGCCATTAAGTCCCATAATCTCTCGCCATAAGCTGAAGATTCATCTGGGGTATTTCCTCCAGCTGCTCTTACAAAAAGACTCTCTATACAATCAGTGAACGCAGCTGTTGATAAGACATTAATTTTCCAATATGTTTTCAGTAAATCATTATGTGAAGAATTGAGATTGCTCACGGGCTTTCTGCTAGAAATCAATGAGAGGATGGTCTTACAGCCACCCAAAGCGGCCACTCTGGAGGCCAGTGTGAGGCTGGAGGTGCCGGTCACTGGCCTCCTGCCATAATCGATGAAGAGCTGCAGAGGAGGCTGGAAGGGTGACTGCTTCTGCCTGACCTGTGCTTAAGTACCAGTGTCTTATCAGAGTAAAGGGGTGAGGGACAGAGCAAGAGGGAATCCCAGAGAAATGGAGTGTGTGAGCGACTGTGTGTGTGTGTGTTTGTGTGTCTGTGTGTGAAATGGGGGACAGGGCGAGACAGAGAGAAAGAAACAGATAGTAAGAAAGAGGGCAAGAGGGAGTCATGGGGAGGGGAGAGAGAGAGAGAGAGAGAGAGAGAGAGAGAGAGAGAGAGAGAGAGAGAGAGAGATGGGCAGTAGGCTATGTGAAGCGTGACTTTCGATTTAACCTCTGTCACTGGCCCCAGATAGAAGGACAGTGGTAAAGCAACTACTGTCTTACCGTCAGACATCCCATCAGACTCTGCTCAAAGGGCCTCTGGAAGGCTCGTGGGTCACCACACCAGTCCAGTAGCTCCGTGGCTGCTGTCTGGAAATTAGCTGGATTCTGTAAGTGCTGTGGAAAGAAAAGAGAACACAATTTTAACTGCATGAACCTGGTGGTCTATGACTCTTGAAGCCGCTTGTATAAATCTGCCTGCTGGTCCCCAGTAAAATCATTTTATTAACATTAGCATGTCTGAGGTTTCTGTACCGTGTTTTTTAATGCTATATAAAACGTATGACCGTAAATACAGTGCATTTAAACTGTGTGTCCAAATATTTGTGGACACCTTTTCTAATCAATGCATTCAGCTCCTTAAAGTTACACCCATTGCTGGGATGTACAAATGCACACACAGCTTGTCTAGTCCCTGTACAGAAGTACTGCCAATAGAACAGGACTCTCTGGAGCAGATGAGCATGAACTGATTGGCATCATGCCTAAAGTCAGGCGTGGGCTGGAGGAGTATAAAGCCTGCAGCATTGAGCTGTGGAGCAGCGGATCTGTGTTTCCTGCTCCATCCAATACTTTTGGGATGACTTGGGGATGAGGTGGGGTGGTGATCATAGAACATCTCACCTCACTGATGCTCTTTTTGCTGAATGCAATCAAATCCTCACAGCAAATACTCCAAAATCTAGGAGAAAGCCTTCAAAAATTACTCCAGCAAAAGCAGGAACTTGTTTAACACCCTTCATTTGGGAAGAAACACTGAATAAGCAGGTATTCCAATACTTTTGTCCAAACAGCATAACAACAAAATGTGAAACAAAGAACTTGGGGTCGTACAGCAAAGTAAGTGTTTTGCTGAAAGCTTAAAGGCAAAATTCTTATGAACACACAAAACTGGGTCTTTGCACATCTGTTCAGGTATGAGATGCCAATGAGAGCTTGCTCTGAATCAATGCCAAATCATTGTATCAGAACACAGACAGCTTAGTGTAGCCAGTCCCTTACCTCAGATACTAGGATTACTGCAGAGTTTAACCTCTCTCTATCGATTCAGCCCTGCTTCTGATCGCTGTTCATTTCCAGCTAAATTTGACCTTCACAGAAAGAGGAGATTTGTCTCAGATGAGACCTTGCAGCACCCTGCTTATGAAAGGCATTTCGAGTGAGAAGTGTATATCGTTTCTGAGCCGTTCTCCGCTGTCCTTTGTCTCTCCATTGCCTCTTCTGCATCTGCACGACCCTGCGAAGACCTGGTGACTAAAACTCACGGCCTCCTGGCTGGAGCGCAGCTGTGCATTCTGGGACAGAACCCCCCCTCCCCACCCCTTTAACAAAGAGCTCAGCACTCTTCAAGGCCTCCTCACGCCACCCCAGCATGTCCTAATCCTCCCTCCTCATCATCTTTTTGTCCTCTAAGATGTAATAGATCCGCAACACTGAAAGCAATAGCCGAGCAGGCTGGCAAACAAGGCGCGCGCAAGAGGCGAGGCTTTGTGGTGGAACTGAATGGGGAGAGGCTTACTCTTTTTCTCCCATTTTTATTGAGGCCTGAAATTGTTTATCCTTTCCTCAGCCCACACCCCCTTCCCCCCCCCTTCTATCTATTCCAGGCTGCAGCTCACAAGACATGATGAGAAATTTAAACAAACGAGTGAGCCACGCAACCTCTCCAGATTTCTCGCATGGAAAAGGCTCGGCTGCCGTTTGGCCGGGCCGAGAACGCTCTGAAAACTTCCATTCTGCTTGGTGACGGGCGCCTCCTCTACTTTGCTTTTGCGGCGAGGAAGCAGCATTGTCTCCGGGGGGCGGCAGAGGTCGCCATTTGAATGGGTGGCTTTGGTGTCCATTGACAAAGAGCTCATGTGACAAAGAGCCAGTGTGTACAGCCACACAGCCCCGCTGAGTAAATCCCGCACAGCATAAGAGCTACGCAGACTGTGAAAATTCTCCTCCAGCCAACAAGCTGGTGAAGAAAAGTTGCATTTTGAGACGAGTAATTCTTTGATTGAGAGGACGTTCAGAAGTGGAATGTGTGATCTTGCTGTAGTGAGTGAGAAGGGAGGGGTTTCTAATAGGACTTGATTACTAATGGCTCAAGATAGTTCACAAAGTGGTTCCTTTCACAGATAAAACAACAAAAAACAGTCACTACTTGTAAACTGTTGACTTATCCTCTTAGACACAAAGAATCAAACGACCTCCACTGTATGTACAGATGTTTATTTTGAAATTGAAGGTATTATTAGTGAGTTTGTGCCCTATTTGAGCAGTAACAGCATATACTCAGTTTTTACAATTGGCACTTGCATTAAACCACAAGACGAATTTGACCACCGAGCAGTGAAACACATCCATACAGACACGCTAGTGAACACATTAGGGGCATTGAGCACACATGCATGAAGCAGTGGGCACTATCCATGGTACCTGGGAAGCATTTGAGGGTTAGGTGCCTTGCTCAAGGGCACTTCAGTCATGTCCAGCCAGGGAAATGGCGACCTTCCTGTCACAAGACAAGGTCCTAAACACCACGCAGATTGGATCATAAACACCACTTTAGTGTTGGATGCTGGATATTGAATGGCTAAACTGCTACACAGTTCCAGATACCAAGGCCAGGTATAGTATCATAATACTTAATTAACCATTGTCTTTAATGCTAAATAATTATTTGATAGAACATTGACAAATGAACACATTTTTACAGTTTAAATAACAATCTCTGTAATCCACACAGAACTCTTCAGTTATCAGCAAAACATATCTGTATTCAAATGCATTGAAAGCTAAAATTTATACTAAATACTAAAAGCTAGAATTTAGAGTTTGACTGACAAATGTAAGCATTGAAACATTTCAATACAACTCTAGCTACTCTAGCTGATGCTTAACACTTGATATTGTGACCTTAAGCTAATGTGTGGCTGCTCCAGAGCGTACCATTATACTGTCAATGCTTTTCTATAATTACACAACTTGTTTGTGCACAACTAAATGCATATATCAGTCATGTCTCAGTAGTGCACATTAAAAAAGCAGAATTCAATCATTTATATATGTTAGCTTTATATTAGTTTCACAGTTGTTAAGGTACTAAACAACATCTACTAGATAATATCTCTTACATTAACTAAATAATAAGCCTAGTTTAAGGCTTCTCCCTTCAAAACAGTGAATGAAGCCCTCTAACATGTCCTTTCCTTAAAACGAGAGGCTGTCTGGTAATTGCAGCGTGAGCGCAATGCCACAGGCTAGCTGATGTGATGGTGGTCACACCGTGCTGAGGGGCACTGAGGCAGTGTGGTTGGCACGGCTACAGAACAGGTGTTCCAAAAGCTCTGGCCAAACCTCCACCTGCACCCTGCCATGCTGACACTGTCCAAACAAGACCTGTCCACCGCAGGGCACCTCTCCACTCTGCCATTTGTCACTCCTTATGCACAGCCCCTCATGCTACTCTGCTGGTGCCGCACTACACAGCAGAAAAATAGCGCTTTGGGGGAGGTGTTGTGTGAGGCCCTGAACTCTAGGACTTTAGGACCTATAACTCAAGCCTATCACTGCATAAAATACACATTTTACAATAGTCCAGAATTCAACTGTTAATGTGTAGACAACAATCTCAGTCATTTAGACTTCTTTACAGTAGTGGTGATAGGAATTTAGAGTTTCAATAGCTCTATTCAGGCTGGATTAAATATCCTGGGGTAATTTCTTCTTTTACAGGGCATCCTTAACTATTTTATGTACATCTGGATCTGCCATCGTTTTTTTTCTTTTCATCTCCATAGAAAAATGCAGGTTGAATTACCTGGATTTTTTTTGTTTTGTTTTTCTCACTCAGAGCTCCTCTGATTGCTTTCCTGGAAGATATGATTTTGCCTTTGGGAGATTTTTGGTCATTGCTACTAGCCATTCAGCAAAAACCTTCACCAAAAATATGCTTTTGAAGAGTTAGTCAATAATCTACTTGGTCTGGATGGACTTGGTCAACCTGGTTTAAATACTCGACCTGGGAGAATATTATTTAAAGGACTAAGAAACATAACTGGATGGTAAAAGCGAGGCTTATTAAAAAGGTGATTATAATCAAATTTACAAGTACAAGTCAGTGTATCACTCTTCTTTAAAGATCTAACAGATCTAATTACTGTTAAACTAATAGAACCATGAATAACTGTTTATATTCAAGCTGATAACATAGTACAGTAGACATGAATCCTAAGTTTAATAAGGAGAATAAAAAATAAGGGTTAATGTCTGTAAAAGAAATAACATGTATATATAACGTGTATGTATAGAGAAATGTGTTGAACGTCACCATTATCATAGAATGTTTCACATCAAATCTTAACAAGTTGTGAAAATTCCCTTTTACATGTCTTTTTTGGTCTATCCATCTCATATTTATGGCAAGAAAGGCAAACTTTACTTGACCTCTGCTTTGTTATGCATGGCTTAATTCTGTTGACCAAGCTGGATTCAAGCTATAGTGCCGTTTTATTAAAGTCACAGGATTCTGAGAGTAGATTAAATGCACTGTTGTTTTAATCGCACTGCAAGCTAGAGTGACTTCTATGAAACAAAAGAATGAAGAACTGGAAAACAGTGAGCATGAGGCCCCCTGGTCCATGCCTTCAGCCATAGAGCAGTTCAGCAAGCCCAGTAAAGCAAATCTCAATAGAACAAATGACAACACACAGCCTGTGTGTGGAATACAGGGGTGTATCTAATCTAAAGAGAGATTTCTATCGTCACCTACTTCATCCGGGACCCTCCCACAGAAGCTGTTCATCTCATCAGTTCAGCCTGTGAACCATGCACATCTGCCTCTCCAGCAGCAGAGCTCAACAGCACTACATATTTGTATTCCTGTAGCATGCAAATAGCAACTCTCTCCTGCTCCACAACATAAAAAAAGCCTTTCTAATTAAAATTGAGTTGCTCTTCCATGTTTCCCTAATTATTTTCAATCACCTAAATTCCTTCTCATGGTCTTGAAGGGGAACGAGCCAAATTAATTGTTCCAATCATCCAAGATACCAATTGTCAAGTGCTCAAAGGGAACAATAAGAATAGTATAGAGGCAACCCCAGAGGAGAACAAAGTTTGGTTCTTCACAGCTACTCAGTGTTCGAGAACCTGAAGCAATGCTGAACTTGCCTCCACCTCTGCTTGAAAACATGAATAAACTCACATATACTGTAAAACATGAAAAAATGACTTTGATGTCTTTTGGGGCAAAAACCTTTGAGAGTGTATACAACAGCAAATAAACACAACTGACCAAATCAAATCTCACTTCTTATTCAAAGTTTAAATATCCAAACTGTGCAGAAGTCAATAATATTTGGATAAGTTCAAAATAAAACAGCAAGAGGACAACCAACAACAAGATGGATGGATACAATTAGAGAAATCGTGAAAGTCATTAAGGCTGAATATTCAAACAGAAGACAAGACGTTCTGGAGAAACACTATACATGATCACCTGGAGTTGGAACTGACCTGACAGCACTAAATAAAAATGATTTTGTAAAATTTCTTTGCTTGCCATTGTTGCTTGTTAATGGGGGGATATCATTTCTCTTGGAATCTGCATTGCCCATTTGATCTGGCGCAGGCTGAATACCTTCAGTAGAGTTATAACTACAAAGTATCTTTATTTTAGGGTTATAGACTTTTAAATAGTGTCAGACCATTAATGAACTGGCTGATAAATTAGGCCTGTTATTGCCTGTATCACCCTGTGCTCAGAAGAGCAGTAAACAAAATTGTACATTTACAGGCACCTCTGCAGGCAGCCTTATCAGTGTGGCTGATGTAGAATAGTTTTAGAGCTCCTTCTAGTATCAATTTCCTCATTTTACAGGCAGATGAAGGAATGATTATTTTGTTTCAAGTCAATAATTATTTTATTCTGTATTTCAACAGATGAAAAAAGACAACATGACATCAGTATTACATATCAGATAGTAGCAACACTGCACTCTAAATACTGGCATCAGCCACTGAAAAAACCCATACTGGTTGATCACTACTTTCAATCGTAGAGTTATTATTCAGTCATTACCTTTTAAACTTATTATTCACTAAAAGAGATATTTTTTTGGTAACTACTACCTGCGTTTTGTAGAAAAAACAAACAAACAAACAAATTGTGGGTCCAGACTGAGGCCTTTTTATAGCAGGTTACATTTTAACAAGCTACATTATGTTAGAAAATGTTATTTAGGTCATGAATTTTCTATGTGCACTGCACTGCGATGTCCTGGATTGCTGTTCAAATAGAAAAAGGCAAATATATGTAGTCTATATGGCTGAACATCTGACAGTGATGTCAGTCAATAGAAGAGAATATCTCATTTAGTGTGACTGACAGCTTTCAGCTGCTCTTTGCTGTTCGTGCGGCTTTTCCCGCAGACTAGGAAGCCTGTGCTGAGGAAGTGAAGGAATGCAGAGGAAAGGCTGGCGTAAATGAAAGTCAGATGACCACAACGGCACATGTGCATAGAATAAAAAATGAACAAAGGAGAATGTTTCCCCTTTTAACTGATATATAAAACCGATGCACAGACCAGCAGAAGGATAATATGGTTAAACTGCATCTGATGAGTTTATTAAAGCTGTAACAAGGACTGTGCAAATCTGTTTTGTTTACATCATATTTACAGTATATTCACACTGATCTGCGAGGAAATGCCCTTGAGAAACCTCATTTTGGAAATGAAGCTGTTCTTCCCAATTGCATATAAAAGCAAATGATTTAGTGTTTTTAAATTTGCTGCTTTATCACATTGACTTCTTGTATTCAGAGCTTTATGTATGTGCAGAGGGCCTTCCATCCTCTAAGAGCTTTAAGTGAAAATGAAAGTGACCACTGTGCTTGCACACAAAGAAAACCTGTGCATTTAACCCATCCATGCAGTGAAACACACACACATTATAGGGCACCGAGCACATGTGCCCAAATCAGCAGGCAACCCCTAACCACAGCACCCAAGAAGCAGTTAGGGATTAGGTTCCTTGCTCAAGGGCACTTCAGTCATGTCCTGCCAGGGATTTGCACAAGTGACCTTCCAGTTACAAGACCAGGTCCTTAACCAGCAGGCCACAGCTGCCCCCAAGTTACAGTGCTCAGCTAGAATGAGGAGGGCAGGGAAAATCAAGGCTGACCCCTCACACCCCAGTCACTCTCTCTTCTACTGGTCTGTAGACAAAGAGTGAGAGCCCTAAAGACTTGGACTAACCACCACCTCCACAGATTTCTTGCCCAGGCCATAAATCTAATATACTAGGACCCACTAGGATTTAAAGTGCTGCATATGCACTTTATTACATACACTATAATGAACATAATCACTGACCATAACATAATTCTTCTGAACAAAGACCTTTTCCTGTTTACTGCAGTCAGTGCACATATGCACTTTAACTTCTAGCAAAATACAAATTTTATAAACATTTTACATTTTCTTTCACATTTCAATTTATATTTGCTGCCCAATTCTCATTTATCTGTACATATTGTATCTCAGTACATAACTTCTAAAAGATCATCTAATATCTAAAACCACTGCTTCTCCCTTTAATATACCAGTTGCTAAAGATTTAGTATTTTTGCTTTTGACATTGTTTTTAAGTGTTTGTATCTCTGAAGCTATGATTCCATGAATTTGCCATTTCATTCATGTCTATAAGCCACAGAGCTGACTTTGAGCAAAAAGAGAGGGAGAAGAGCGAGACAGCAAGTCACAAGCTAAAAGGAGAGAAAAGAAACGCAGCAGAAAGTCCCCATCAGATTCACAGAGTATCAGCCTCCCAGGAAGCCGGGCTTCAAAGACAGCCCTGGAGTGATAAGGTGCCCTTGTTTACCAGCAGACAGGATCAGGCAGTACCTGCTCTAGAGAGAGAGAAAAAAAAAAAACAGCACAGAGCCTGGCCCCCAGCCAGCACCCCAAATCAAAACAGCGCACCACACCGGGACGCATGCAAATGCACACACACTGACAATCACTAACCTGTACTGACTGGGACAACTGTCACACACAATATACTGCAGCGTCACTGCAGCCCAAATGTGCTGTTTCAATTTGATTAATGAGCTTCAATCGATTGCGTTTTGTCTTTAGGGTTAATCAGCCACAATCTGGCGTGCATAACAAAGCTAGTAACATCATGTGTCATGAATTAAATGTGGAAAACATTTCAATTGGGATTCGAAAACGGCGTATGCTTCTCTAACTGAAGAATAAACTGCAAAAGCACACGGTAGAGGAATACCATAAACGCCCCGAATTTCATACAGTCATGTACGACATCACCATAAAGCTGTCAAGAGACACAAGAAGTCACACCCACACTCATAACAAACACACTGTCAAGCAAATTAGCAACGTCTAGAATCACAAAACGTAGCTCTAGGTCATGATTACCTGTGTGCTTAGAGTACATGACTACAATGTCTATGTGTACGCTTAAGGTAAGATCTCATCACTGAAACACCTCTTTAAACATAACATTAACTGATACTTTGGTTCATGTGAGTCTGCTTTAAGAGTGCCAGTCAAAAAGTTAATGAAAAAATAGGCATTGACTGATTTTTTAACCAAAACATGATCAACAATTAGTTATTTCTTCTTCTTCTTCTTCTTATTATTATTATTAATAATAACAAAAATTACTTTTATTATTATCATAATTATAATAACAATAACATTATTATTATTATTATTATTATTATTATTATTATTATTAATAGTAATAATAATAACAAAAATGACTTTTATTATTATCATAATTATAATAACAATAACATTATTATTATTATTATTATTATTATTATTATTATTATTATTATTATTAGCCTAGTACAGAGCAGATTTACACCAAGAATTGAAAGTATTGGAAAGTTTACAAGCTCAATTCTATACTGAAACTTTCAACACCTTTTAATACCAATAAGCAGCAGTTGAACACAGTGCTTTGCTTACAATTAAAGAGTTCTGTACTGATTACAAAAAGTACATTTTTAAAAAGGGCATATGTTAGATCTGCTGTAAAAGAAATGTGTCTGTAAACGTTTGTCATTAAAGACGTGGAGTGTTTTACATTTATAGCCAGAATATTGATTTAGTATTGAGTATTGTGATATTACACTTGGTACTGGCATCAAAGTAAAAATGCTGGTATTCTGTTAACCCCAAAACAGAGTACTGGAGAGGTGCTAATGTGTTTCAATTGTTTTTTAGCCCACAAGTATGAAAAGTTAAAAAAATCTCTCATTGGCTGTTGTTTGGCTGTGATCATTGCATACACACACTATGTAAGAGCAACATTATAATAGAATAACAGTGAAATCAAAACTGAAAAAAAAAAACCCTGCAAAACATCTTGCACTTCGACGTTATCACCTCTTTGCTTTGATCTAGCTTTGCTCATTTCTTGGCGTTTTTTCAAGCAGCTTCATGTGGAGCCACCTGGGAGGTTTTTTTCCAAAAGACCTGAAGAAGCACATATGCTGAGCACTTCATAGCTGCAGAAAACTACTTGCTGAGATGTTCCATTTTATAATGTTGCAGGTATTGCCAGAATTAACAAAGGCATAGTGTAATCTGACACAATTTTTTTCTAAAGATTGCAAACTTTCAATCAATAATATACAAAGTATTTGTGTTTGCAATTAAAAAAAAGAATATATTGTTTTATGAATTGAAGTTGATGAAATGTTTTTGCTGTGCTTATTCTTCATTCTTAAATTTTTGTCATTCTTTATAAGTGGGAAGTGCAACCTCAAACCTGCTGTTACAGAAAGTCAGGACATCTAAATAGTGCTAAAAAAACTTAATATTAAGGCATTATTCATAAACCTTTATAGTAAAATGTCTTTAAGATAATAAAATACATTTGACCAGGTATGTACAGTGGTGCTTGAAAGTTTGTGAACCCTTTATAATTTTCTATATTTCTGCATAAATTTGACCTAAAATATCATCAGATTTTCACAAAAGTACTAAAAGTAGAACCCAGTAAAACAAATGAGACAAGTATATATTTGCTCATTTACTTATTGAGGAAAATTATCCAATATTTGTGAGAGGCACAAGTACATGAACCTTTACTTTCAGTATCTGGTGTGCCCCCCTTTGCAGCAATAACTGCAACCAAACGTTTCCGGTAACTGTTCTTTAACCGTTATTTGGTAGAACGACTTGTGTGCTTAGGGTTGTTGTCTTCCTGAGATTCAGTTCATGGACAGATGTCCTGACATTTTCCTTTAGAGTTTTCTGATATAATTCACAATTCATTGTTCCATCAATGATGGCAAGCCGTCCTGGCCCAGATGCAGCAAAACAGGCTCAAAACAATGATACTACCACCACCATGTTTCACAGACTAGACATGGTGTTTATGCTGGAATTCAGTGTTTTCCTTTCTCCAAACATAACACTTTTCATTTAAACCAAAAAGTTCTATTTTTGGTCTCATCCAGGCTTGTCCACATGATCTTTAGCAAACTGCAGACAAGCAGCAATGTTCTTTTTGGAGTGGCTTCCTCCTTGCAACCCTGCCATGCACACCATTGTTGTTCAGTGTTCTCCTGATGGTGGACTCATGAACATTAACATTAGGTAATGTAAGAAAGGCCTTCAGTTGCTTAGAAGTTAGCCTTAGCAACCTTGCTGACTATTACACACCTTGCTCTTGGAGTGATCTTTCAGGGTTGACCACTCCTGGGGAGGGTAACAGTGGTCTTGAACTTCTTTCATTTGTACACAATCTGTCTGACTGTGGATTGGTTGAGTCCAAACTCTTTTGGAAACTTTTCCAGCCTGATGAGCATCAACAACTCCTTTTCTGAGGTCCTCAGAAATCTTCTTTGTTCATGCCATGATACACATCCACAAACATGTATTGTGAAGAGCAGACTTTGATAGATCCCTGTTCTTTAAATAAAACAGGGTGCTCACTCACACCCAGTTGTCATTCCATTGATTGAAAACACCTGGTTCTAATTTCACCTTCACATTAACTGCTAATCCTAGAGGTTCACATACCTTTGCCACTCACAAATATATCATATTTTCCTCAATAAGTAAATGACCAAGTATAATATTTTTGTCTCATTTGTTTAACTGGGCTCACTTTATCTACTTTTAGAACTTGTGAAAATCTGATGATGTTTCTATGTATGTTTGCATGAAGTGTGTTTGTGTGTGTGTTTGCACCTCTGTGTCATTGCAACCAGCACAGTGTTGTGCAGAAGGTTGTGGGAATGCTGTGGAAAGGGCTGTGGTGGAAAAGAGGAGAACAGCACTCAGGATCTGAGATCTGGTCTCATTCTGCAACCTGATCCATACCCAGCCAATGGGAAGGCTAACAGCACCATTTAAGGTAGCCCACAGAGCAGAGAGGAGGCCAAGCAGCCGTGAAGGCTCAGCTACCAACTGCACACATGTGTCACTGCTCGGGCTATATTTGTATGAGGGCTTTATGTGGAGTTACAGCAGAAGTATAGACAAATGTTGCATTTTGTTGTTTGCAAAGAATAATGGAATACAGTTGTTTTTGTGTGACAATTGGTTTGGTTAGCATTTCAAATCAACAATGTAAACGCAGTACTTTAACCTAAAATGTAAAATGTCTGTAAACTTTTGCACCAAATAAGTTACCAGAAGTTAGTTAATAGTAATAACAGTCAAATAGCAAGAAATTAATAGTAATAATAGTCAAATATCAAGTCGTTTGTCAATCAATTTTTAACATTACATTTTTATTGAATAATGTACAGATATCATGTTCGTGAGCCCTGTTAATATAAGTCTATATGAAGATTCAGTGTAAGGTAACATACTGTAGTTTGATTCTGCAGTGTATTTTGAATACATTTCTATGATACAGTACTTGGCTCATTCTGCTGGAGCTCACCTGTTTGATGCACAGCAGTCTGTCATTGGTCTGCTGTATGTGTCTGTCCATCGAAGGAATCGAGTTCATCTTGATTGCTGTCTCTTTCTCTCTACCTGGAAGCCATTAAAGTTCTTCTCCCTGAGAAATGGACAGACAAAGAGAGGAGTGTGTCAGCAAGAGAGTAGAGAGCGGGAGACAGAAAGCACTTCAGAACAGATCGCTGAACTCCTCACTGCCTCAACAAGGCCCTGAAAGACACTGAGCGTTCAGGTGACTTCCCTCTCTCTGGTTTTCGAGGATAAGACTTGGACATGATCCATTCATCTCTCACCAGACCAGAACCAGTCTGAGGAGCAGCAAAGATGTAGAGAGCCACAAAAACCCGAGCTGTATAGTACCTATAGTGGCAATTTTCAGCAAAGCGAATTGTTACATTTTCATCTGAGCACAGAACTTGCTTATACTGTGAACAATTCATGATGAATGGACCAATAGAAATGATCCAAAATTTATTTCAATTTAATATTGTCATCATTTTAGTAACACACACACACACACACACACACACCTGTTAGTTATCCACTCTTAGTGATAACTGCAAACTATGATTCAAAATGTTGAATCTTACTGCTGTATGCTGTATACTGCTTAAATGCTGTAAATGTACTTGGAAAGACATGTTTAAAATCTTTGCTTTGTTTATATTAAGCAGAGCTGTGTACTGGCAAGAACCTGATGATACGATACATAATACACATGTACTAAAATACACTGTGATCAGTGGCAACTGGCCAATAAACAGCGCTAGGGTGCTGCCATACATGGTGAAAATTGTTTTTAAGTTGATTTATAAAATAGACAGTTTTAAATAATGAATATGTACATATTTTAAATAAGTATGTGCTAAACATGCACAATCACACATAATATATAAAATATGTTGGAAATGATCTTCCTGGTTCATTATCTCTCTCTTCTGAGGTGACAGAAATATCGTCCAGTCAGAGAAGCAGCAGCCAATCACTGACCTGCTGACACAAGACATGCGCATAGCAACAGAAATTTAGCCAATCATCATCCTCGAATCTGTTGCCTAAAGGGCTTCATTTACCGTCCCAGCAGAGTCAGTCAGTGGTTTTAGGAACATTGACACTATTGACATGTAATACATGACTCTAGAAAAGACTAATGTTTAGACTTATTAGTGCTTTTGCTCATTTTACTGTATTTTTCTGAACCAGACACAGTTGGTAATCTAATGATACATACTGTACTTTCTATCTTTGCACATTTACATACAACTAATGACAGTTTTAATGAACTTTTAGTCTGCTGATTTTTTATGCCAATTAAATTGTGACTTTTTCAGAGCACTGGTATCCTGCAGTTTGTGTTAAATAATGCGAGTGGAAGAGTCTAATAGCTGAAGATTCTTTCACACTGCTATCTAGTAGTCTAAGATGTAAACACAACATAAAATGCTCTACTTTCTGCCACCACTCTTTGCATGTAAACTATTCATTAAAAATCACTCCTGTGTTTTTTCATAATCAATCCAGTATCACAAAACAATGATACTGCAATATTCAAGCATATCAATATTTACCTACACCCATAATATCAATTAGAAATGCAGATTTAAATGTTATGAACTAGAAATCAACATTTAATTCACATAATTTATTTGATATGCTTATCTTTTTATCTTACATTTAAAATGTATTTATATATACACTGATGAAAGGATATTGAAACAGCTGGATGTTTTAATTTGATAGATAATAGAATTTGCAATCAGTTCTGTCATCTTCTCTGCCTTGAGATTTTATCACCACTTTTGAATTAATGGGTATTCTGCACATTCATTTTATTATATATATGTATTCATTTCTTTCAGATTTATCCACAGTTCCACTTATCGTTCTGAACACATCGCTTTCTAATTTTACTTTGTATGTATCTGTTTGTTCTGGGACAGGATTAGAACATTGGAATCAATTTTAGCTGTGATTCTAAAGCTTTGATCAGTAGTGTTTATAACAAAGGCAGCCTGGTTAAAGAGGATACACACACATGCACACCCTATCAGCTCTGATTGAGATGAGTCGTATCGGCACTGGCATAACCCAGCTCGCTTAAAAGGCAGTGGAGTCACCTTACTGTTTGCATAGCTCAGGAGTTAGGTCGTCCTCAGTTACTCGTCTAAAGGCTGCTCTGTCATGGATACGCTAGCTTCACATCCTTAAACCCAAAACCACAGCCGCGCTCCAGCACAGACCCAGCCGGTGCCATCAAAACAAACATACAAGCAAAAACACACTGTTCAGTGATGCTGCTGGATGTCGAGACACGCACAACCAGTGTGAAGGACAGTTTCTACCTCAGAGCTGTCAAACCACAGCGTCTCACTCACATGCTGCTCATTAAATTTTACACAGCTGCAATATTGCTTTTCATGCACAATCTGCACTAAACATGCCACTAACAATTCTAACACATACACTATTAGCAGCATTACTGTATGTGTATCAGTCACAACCATATCAGTCTGATATTGAATCTACTGGTAACGATTCAAGGCATCATGACATTCACTTTTCAGCATTATTTTATTGTTACAGAATATTATTATTCATTCATTCATTCATTATCACACCCGCTTAATCCTTATCAGGGTCGCGGTTAGTCCCCTACCCCCTCACTGGGTGCAGGGCAGGGCATTACACTATTCAGCTAAGCCCAGGACAGGGCGCCAGTCCATCGCTAGATGAACACACACACACACACATTTTTTTAGAGTAGCCAATTCACCTGACCCCCATGTTTTTGGACTGTGGGAGGAAACCGGAGACCCCGGAGGAAACCCACGCAGACACGGGGAGAACATGGAAACTCCGCTCAGATGTGGACTCGAACCACCGTGCCGCCCAATATTATTATTATTATTATTATTATTATTATTATACAGTTTCTGATTTATTAAACTTAAAAGTCATCAAGACACCAAATACATATTTACATTTGGTTAAAAATAAACCAGGCTCAGGGCCCCGAGTGGCCCAGCAGGCTAAGATGCTGACACTACGACCAGAGGATCGCAAGTTCGAATCCCGGTCATGCTGTTTGCCATCAACAGCCGGGGTCCAAGAGAGCAAAAATTGGCAGTGCTCTCTCTGGGGGGGTAGATGGTGTTCTCTGTCCCTATCACTTTCACAGTGCAATATTCGGAGCTGGGAATCCTGCGCTTTCCTCCGAGCGTGTTGGCTCCCAAGTGATGGTGTATCAGTGCTAGCTCAAAAAGAGGGGCTGGCTGCATCACATGCAACGGAGGAGGCTTGTGCTTGTCTTCACCCTCCTAGAGTCAGGGACACTGCAAAAGTGATGGGGAGAGCCCTAAATCGGGAGATGGGCTAATTGGCTACTACTACTACATTGGGAAGGGGATAAAAATGAGAAATGAAAAACTTAATAAAATGTATTAAAAATAAACCAGGCCCAACAAGAAAACATATTTTATTACCTTTTAATTTGATTATATTTTAAACTGATTCAGTTGTCACCTTCATACTGATATGATGCACTTTTACATCCTGGACCATTCTGAGTACAATGCACTTTAAACAGTGATGTACATTCATCTGCAGCCATTTTTATCTCTAATAAAGATGTCATTAATCTTAATCTAGAAAAGCAGAGAAAAGAAAACTCATAACATTGAGCTATACTATGTATTGGAATAAAACTTCATATAGCTTTGGTTTAAAACTCTTGGAGCTACTATTCTGAAACTACACCCTTTTCTGTGTATCGCTGCAGTATTTGTGCTGCTCTCACGGTCTGTCACTGTGCTGTACTTTAGGATTTGTCCACACTGTTCTGCACGTTGGTATGGCTTTGTGTACCATACATGCTGAACCACTAGATATGCTGTACTGGCATAATGAAAAAGCTATGCTGAACTGAACTGAAGGTGCATGTGTGAGGCTGTAGACTTGGGATAGAGTGGGATGGGGCATGAGCTGTTTGCAACCAATTACAGTCAGAAAAGCCTCCTGAGTCATTCGCAGAGGCTGCATCCCATCAGCGTGTCTATTACACGCTGTTAAAGGTATCATGCCTTGCATTCAAGGTTATCAATTTTGCCTTGCCAGCTGATTTACAGCTACATTCAGTGAGGGATAAATCCAGGGCCCCTGGGTTGGCCCGTAACTCATGCACTGGGGATGGTCACGTGGCCCGATTAATAGGTGCTGAGCGGGGAAGGCAGGACTCCATCCCTCATCTGCCCAATTTATCGCCATCACTCTTACAAATTCCTCCATGCAAACAGGCAGAGAATCCCCCAGCATGCACCGCCCAAGCCTGCCCACTGCAGTAGCCTGATAAAGCTCACTTCACTCACCTCTATGGGGTGGGTCGCAGCGAGGAGTGGCCACCGTGCAGCTGATTTGGGGGCTGGAACGCACTGCACTGGAGGTTCTTAAGGAGAAACAGCTCTGAGCGTCCTGACACGCTCATTAATGAAGAACTAGACGTATAAAGTAACACAGGATGACAGGCATGCACTTGCCGGCTCTTTAATAGTCTAGTAGGTCACACAAATGCAAAGTAAACTGTCGGTTTACTCCACGATTCACAATGCCTGCTTTGACCTGGTAAATATAGCTGACTTAACCTAAAAGCAGCAGGAAGAAAGGTGGCAAATTAAGACCTTAACCTGCTTAGATTTTTTATTACTAACTTTAAAAGAAAGAATTAATTACAATTAATTACTCATTTATTTTTTGACCTCATCTCTAATCTGTAGTACATAATCAATTAGCATGGAAGGGCATTTTCCTGTACTTATAAAAAGCCCTGATTTTAAACATGTTTACAGTTAAAACAAATGGGAAGGTGTTTAAGCATCTGGCCATTGACTTCTATTATAAAGTGTGTTTTGAGTGTACTGTCATTCGGCAAAGTACAGGAAAATGTGTCAAAATGACTAACCATGGCAATGGACCATATGACACAAATGCATCCAACAGAGATTAGGTTGAAAATGCTGAAGTACTCCTTTAAGGTTTATTATACAGTATTTATTATGAAGTGTTCTGCAGCAATAAAGCTTAATATGTAAGTTATGCAATTATGAGAGTGAGGAACTGGAACACATACAGGCTCTTATAGCTTAAACACTTAAAAGCAGCTCAGTCAGCTGCTCTGTGGCCATATGTGGGCCAGTGATGCTGCAGTGACTGCCAGGGACCAGCAGGTGTCTCCCTGATACGCTGCAGTCCAGCTATGGGGCAGAACTACCCGCATGTTCCTTTAAGCCTTTACAAGCGCTACAAATCCTCCGCTCCAGCTCACTGACAGGACACTCTCAAACCTGCGGCTTGCCCAGCCGACCTTGTGGCTATTGATTAACTATTTCCCAACGAACCCTGCTGTCTCTCACGCCTGCAGCTAGCAGCCAAGACAGAGAGAAACAGAGAGAGATGGAGTTAGTTAGAGACGGCAGGAGAAAAAGGAAGCAGTGGAGCCCCTCTCCTCTCTCTCTTGCTCTCTTTCTCTCTCCCCACATGCTCCTGGGTTTTGTTTGTCATACAAAAGCAGGGCTACACGCGTCAGGAGGAAGATGATGACATGAAAACATCGCTGCAGCGGCTGCCCAGCATCCTGTCCAGTGACGCAGGCCGGTGGTGGAGCTGAGCCCAGAGTCCAAGCCTGCTCCTCCCTCGTTCCTCTCTCTCTCTCTCTCTCTCTCTGTCCCTCAGGCAGGGAGGGTTGGAAAAACACCAGTTATATAACACACCAAGTACCTCAATGAAAACAAACCCATGTCCTCGTTATCCAGAGAGCACCACAAAGTAGCCATGAAGTCATCCCAAACACAAAGTGGTACAGTCAGGTACTCAGCCAGGGCCACATTTTCAGAGAACATAGTAGATATGACCCAAAACTCCTCTGGGCCTGCTCTGCAAGTATGTGGTCTATAAATATTTGCTAGAATTTGCCCTTTAGTCAGCAGGCACAATGCTGTGCCATTATACTACACAGTGACATGCTGCTCACTATATGGCCATATGAATCGCATCAGTCTGCACACAATTAGAGGAGGTGATACTCGGGGATTACACAACAAACCCATCTGGGCATGAAACGACCCTCCGAAGCGGAAGGAAGATTAATCATATCAGAGGAGCGGGCCGACTAATAATGCATACCGGCAGAGCGCAAAAACAAAAGCCAGGAAGTGGGGCAAAAAATGCAGTGTGGAAAGCCACTCTGCCTTCAACTGAGAAGAAGAAGAAGAGTGAAGAAGAGAGGACCAGGGGGGAGAAAAAGAGAGAGAGAGAGAGAGAGAGAGAGAGAGAGAGAGAGAGGGAGGGAGAGGAGAGAGAGAGGGGGGAAGAGGAAGAGAGAGAGGGAGAGAGAGAGAGGAAAGAGAGGGGGAGGGAGACAGAGAGAGAGGGGGAAGAGAGAAATTATCTCTTCATAATCAGACAAATGCGGCATGAGTGACTTCTGTATTCCTGCTCACAAATGACTACCTTTTCAAGCTCTCGCTCTCAGAATAGCATCAGCGGTTCTCCCAGGTTACGGACGCACGCTGAGAGAGACTGATACCAGCCTGTAATACCATTCAGCTGAGAAAAGGGCCAGGCTTAAAAGACTGATCATAATTACAGCTCACACAGAGATCTGCCACTACAGATACGAACCGCTCCACACTCCCCAAGCACAATTATTTCACACGCCAAGAACCTGCCCAGCACTGACTGGATTGGTTTAGTGAGGTTTGTGGTTACCAATCTAGACCCTAGAGAACCTCTGTGCAGAACATTTTGATGTTTTTCTGCTCTAAAACACCCAATCTATAACCTTCCCTGTCAGAACAGAGAGAACACTCAAGTGTGCAGACCAAAGGCTCATGATCTGAGGACTTCTGTGTTAGGGTAACATCATAAGTACTAAGTACACTCAATCTTTACTGCTTTCATTATTTGTCCTCCAAACTAAAAGCTACTTTACTTACTAAAAAGCTACAATGATCATCTGTGCTCAAGGTGTGTGCTATGTTCATTTAATTAGATGTTGTGAAAAGGTTCCTGACATTTTAACTAACTAAATGTAAACGTACTCCAGTTGTCCTCGTTCACCAATTTCTTCTTCAATATTATTGTCATTTAAATCTTATAAATGTCATACAACTGCAGAACGGCATTAACCAGTTTAGTAAAAGATGCACAATTACTGCTTGCACTCAGGAAGTTGACCTCTGCATGTGCAGTGAGCACACGTGCCAAAAGTGATGTGCATTCACTATCCGCAGCACCTGGGAA
>BRDA01008346.1:3407-26803 GCA_036984385.1 Crenuchus spilurus | reverse complement strand
GTTGTCACATGTACAACACAACCAGTACTTGTCAGAAATTCCTGGAAGTCATTTAATATTGCTGTAGAACTGTAATCAGGGTTCTAAATTAACACCCGCCAACCTGCCAAATGCGGGTAAAACATCATTTTGGTGGGATATGAAAATTAGCTTCTTAGATTTACCATTATGTTAGGCAGATAGCTTAGATAGCTTAACTAGCAGAGCAATAGCTTTGAGACTAGCTAAGCTGAGGTTATGTACAGTAAATGTTTACTTGTGTAAATAAACCCAGTACAATATGTTGAGGATGTAAAACATTAAATTTCAGCAATAAATCTCTTACCTTCAGCAGGAGATATAGTACAATATGTGCTTAGCCATGTTGATGGAGAAAAACTGAAAATAAATATGGTGCTGAGAGGAAAAAAAGCTGAAAAAATGACCACATTGAGGTTGAAAAAAGGAGCGTGGTGCAGCAAAGCTGACTGGTTGAACAAGTTTAGTTTAAGCTCCTACCATGTTGACCCAGGACCGAGCCTCACTTGACAATATGAGGTGCGAGCACAGATGCAGTTTTTGACCAGGTTTGCTGTGTTTACAAATTATTTGAAGGAAATTGTAATAAGAGGAAATCGTTTATTCATTGTTTATGGAAGCTGCATTTGCATTTTCCCTACATTAAGACAAAGATAAAGTTTTTGTTGAAAACTGTCAGGATTCCCCCCTCTTCTCCTTTCCTTCATGGCTCTCCTTCTCCCATTTCCTCATACACCTCTACATTGCACTACACTTCCCAACAGTCACTCCTCCTTCCACATACTGAGTCACAGCCCAGCCCAGCACTCCAATTCCCAGAATCCTCCTTGATGCTCACGTCACTTCTCTCCATGCACCTGTTCTCACTTGTCCCCCTGATTACTCACAGTACTTAAGCTTTGTCCTCACTTCCAGTCACTGCTCTTCATTGCTGAGCTTCCCCTCCTTCAGGTACCCTTGTCTTTTGTCCTTCCTGCCTTGCTTCACGCTAGCCCTTAGCCTTGTCTCTAGCCCTTAGCCTTGTCTCTAGCCTTTAGCCTTGTCTCTAGCCTTTAGCCTTGCCTTTAGCCTTGTCTCTAGCCTTTAGCCTTGTCTCTAGCCTTTAGCCCTGTCTCTAGCCTTTAGCCCTCCTTTTGTTTATTGTGCCGGAGTGCCGTTCCTTTTGTTTATTGTGCCGGAGTGCCGATCCTTTTGTTTATTGTGCCGGAGTGCCGATCCTTTTGTTTATTGTGCCGGAGTGCCGATCCTTTTGTTTATTGTGCCGGAGTGCCGTTCCTTTTGTTTATTGTGCCGGAGTGCCGTTCCTTTTGTTTATTGTGCCGGAGTGCCGTTCCTTTTGTTTATTGTGCCGGAGTGCCGATCCTTTTGTTTATTGTGCCGGAGTGCCGTTCCTTTTGTTTATTGTGCCGGAGTGCCGTTCCTTTTGTTTATTGTGCCGGAGTGCCGTTCCTTTTGTTTATTGTGCCGGAGTGCCGTTCCTTTCATTTTCATTAAACTTACCTTTTACTTTTCCACCTTGCCTATCCTCCATTTATTCACCAGTGGCTGTGTTCAGCCTCACAAAATGAAGAGCCCTACTATTATGGCAGGTGTTTGGTTGAATCATGGCAGGAATAGACCAATATATTCAGTTTATTAAAAAGATCAGGAATAGACTGGGGTACCCTGTACCTGAATCCTATTATGGGATTGAGGAAGACTTCTGGCCCTACATACGGCGTTGCCAATATTTCTTAGATGAAGAAAGAGACCACTTTGACACGGAGTATAAAGTGGTAGCCCTGGTCTTGCATGGTTTAAAGAATGATGCCTGGAATTGGGCCACAGACTTATGGGATATAGAACCAGATTCCTTTTTGTCTGGCTATGACTTCCTGGACAAATTCCATATAGCTTTTGACCCCTATATTGCAGAGACATGCATTCAAAAACATATTTATGGAATGCTCTTACCAGAGGAAGACCATGAGAATACATCTTATATTCCGGAACCTAGCGAGTTTGATGGAGATATGAAAAACTTCAAAAAGTTCCGTGAGGAGATATTAGATTATCTTGAGGCTTATTATGAAGATTTCCCCTCTGATGAGGAGATGATTGACTTTGTCCACTCACGCCTTGTGGGCAAAGCTTACTACTGGGCTGAGGAAGTTGAAAATCTATGAACTTCTAGAGGCCAAGTTTACACCCGAGGAGCCACAATGCATCTTGCAACCAGAACTCTCTCCAGATCCAGACCAATATGTCCCACGCTCAGCCAGACGTCCTACTCCTTTCTCAAAGGCAAGTGAGACTTCACAATTTTCTTGTCCTGATACACTCATCCCAGATTTGTGTCTCTTCTCCTGTCTCTGAGGTAGCATCCTCCATGCAAGATCAGGCTCACAACCCTTGTCAAACCCAACACCACAAGTCTGTACCAGCTCCATGCACCAACCCTAGTATGGAGGTCCCTATCTACTCACCCCAGACGTCAGAGATGATTCCAGCGGAATACCATCGCAGACCTATACCGGCACCATGAAGAATGATGACCACACCCTCCGCGTTCCAGGAACCTGTGATGGTTGCCTTTCAGACCAAAGAACAAGTTCTAGAGGGAAGTAAGATATTGCATTCTCTTCATGATCATCCCCATACTATCATTACTGTTTTCTCAGTCCCAGAGCCCACTGCAGTCCCAGAGCCCGCTGCAGTCCCAGAGCCCGCTGCAGTCCCAGAGCCCGCTGCAGTCCCAGAGCCCGCTGGTGTTCCAGTTCACAATCCAGAGCTAGAGGGAAGTACAGTTGTTCATTTTCTCCCTGACTCTATAGACAGTGTAGCACTGTTTCTCTCATTGTCGTGTCCAGAGCCCACTAATTTTTCCAGTTTGGTCTGTTGTGAACCCATGCCACAGGAGGTTCTTGATTCTGCTGAAGCCACCACACCAAAGGCAAGATACATTTGAAGGTGTTCAGTATCTTGCCTTACCAAGACTTCTTGTTTCAGAAAATTCGATAACTCACTCCAATCCTGAAGGATTCATAGTCGACCCTCTACCTGAACTCCAAGAAGTCACATCTAATGCCCTGCCTACACCCAAGGAAGCTACCACCAATGCTTTGCCCGCACCTGGGGAGAGGACCCTGGTTATTTCTCCTGGTGTCTGGAATACTACATATTTCTCATCTGAAATGGACCCTGTTCTTCTTGCTTTGGACGTTTTATATTGTTTTAAAACCATGTTAGAACTCTTGATAACCAGGTTCAATTTAAAAATTTCTATCAATATGTTCATCCATAATGACACCAAATCTAGCATCCAGGACCAAGCCATTCAGGCAACAGATACCCCAGCCGAATCTATAGTTCCCTCCTCTGATCAGTTAATGACGCCTATAACATTCCCTCTCCATTCTCCAGAAGTGTCCCCCAACCATTCCAGCTCAGTTACCACCATCACAGTTGTTCCACCTGGCATCCAGTATCCTGTGCCATGCCTTATGAACCCTCTGTCCAATACTGCCATACCCTCAAGATGGCCCCAGTCTCCCAAGTCCCAGATGACCACACCTAGATACCAGATGACTACACCCAGTTCCAGTCCCTTTAAGTCACTCTTTTTAGCCCCCTTGACCTACAGGCCTACTGTTCCTTATCCCATAGGTCATCCTATTTCCCTCAATACCTTTTGGCCGTCACTCAGCTGTCACACCATTGGCTCCTCTGGTTCCCTTACATGCCCTGTTTCCTATGTCATGCCCTGAAAACCCTATGTCCAGTCCCCAAACTATCACTTAGCCTTGTCTCTAGCCCTTAGCCTTGTCTCTAGCCCTTAGCCTTGTCTCTAGCCCTTAGCCCTCCTTTTGTTTGTGCCTGAGTGCCGTCTTGTGCCTGAGTGCCGTCTTGTGTTTCTTTCATTTTCATTAAACTTACCTTTTACTTTTCCACCTTGCCTATCCTCCATTTATTCACCAGTGGCTGTGTTCAGCCTCACAAAAACACAGTTGGCACGTGTCCATTACTTTCCAGAGTGCTTTCCTAATTCCTGTATGACACAGATACTGGATCTGCTGCCATAACATACAGCATGTAGATCAAAATCATTCACACTTGTAAGCTAAGCTAGGTTTAGAACGTGTATCATTAGACATTCAGTGTAGTATAAACTCAGTACATTTAAATGTATTCTTCTGCAAGTAGCTGCTCCTTTGCTGACACTGACATTGTCTTTTCTAAGAAAAGTCCAGCACAGTGAATTTTGGGAAATGCTGCTTCATGAAGGATCCACCTGTTGTATCCTTCAGTGTGAATGTGAAGAAGGGCACATGCCTCAGCCAGATTTGAAGGAACATTTGCAATAAGACAGTTTTGTTGCACTGCTGTGACACAGTCAGGTCTTCAGATTGAGAGTTTGAAACATGCAGCTGCTGAACTGGGGAGCACTTATAGACTATTATCTCCTAATGTAGAGTTTGAAGAGTAATACATGTAAGATTTATTTTATCATGTCATTTTAAAGTAGATGTATGTACTACAGTATATACAATGAATTATATGTATACTTCTATATAGGGTTGAGCCAGATACTTGTTTCAGACGAGTATCTGGTATGGATAAAGCATTTGTGACAAGTAAGATCACAAATTCGTCATTACCGTGCTCGTGCTGAAGGAAAATCCTACTGACTGTTTTCTCTCTGTGTGTGAGATTAGGGCAGAGCTCTGGCTGTACAGTCACACACATGCACACACAGACAGTCACACGCGCGCGCACACACACACACATACACACACCTTAATCATCATTGTTTAACTTTGTGTAGGGAAAAATGTTAGGTAGTAAAAGTTGAGTATGACAACTCTTGTTCGTGAATAGTAGATAGTTCTCTTACATTTGTGATCAATTTTAATCTCAATGTTGAGGCTGTTCTGTAAATAGTTTTCAAATAAACAACACATATAGCAACTTCTGATCAATACATATTAATTTCAGACTTAAAATAATGTACTGATTTAAGCCCCACCCACTTCTGGTTAAACCACACCTAATTCCAGTTTAAGCCCCACCCACTCTGAGTACAGATAATTTAGATGGTTGAACAGATCCAGATCCAGATAGTGGTGTACTCGCTCATCCCTACTTCAACAGCAGAGCCGGAGCTCCGCATAATCAGACTATGCGCTGTGTGTGGGGCCTCATTTGGGGAGGGGGGCACCATGGCTCCACCCATGGACTTTGATCTCAAGAAGGAGAGTGGTGGGTGGCATGGACAAGGGAGGCAGAATGGGGGCACACAAAGCATTTGTGCTTAGGGCACCCAGATGTCTAGCACTGGTACTGTTCTACAGCAATTTTATACCACTGCAATGGAAGAAATATATAAATGTCAATATTTACAATAAATGTGTGTTTAAGTTCAAAGCTTTCCTGCTCATAATTAGTGTGATAGAGATGATTCTGTATTGTACATTTTCTATCATTTCACATAAAACCAGCAGTCTCTTCACAGATGGCATTCAGTGCTTTCAAATCTCCTCTCATCGTGCTAGTGATAAGCTAAAGCAGAAAAAATTTATTATTTTAAATAAAAATTAAGCTTCCACTTCCACAGAGATGAAGTCACAGTGTTCTTCTGGTGGAGGTGTGAGAGCAGGGCCACTCACTGATGATCTGCAGCCAAACACTATTTTTTAATATTACTATCACTGTTAATACTATTACTATTAATAGTATTAATTAAAGAGTCAGAGATCAGTTTTATCAGTTTATTGATAAAATTCTGCAAACAATGCTGAAAATCCGAAAAAGCTGTGCCAAGTACATAGATATGTTTAAGAAAAATAAAGTAAAATAATTACAGTAAAGTAATGAAAAACAAATGTGTTACATAACAGGAGTGATATTAGCATCTGAACACCAGAGGTCTGAGCCCACATCAAGGATAAGAATCAGTTATTTATAATGCTGAGCTTTGAGTTTACTGCAAGCTGTAGAGACATAACATGAACATTTAACTAAGTTATTGTGGCTTCAGATGACATTTTATTAGTTATATAACTTTAGCATTTTTATTCTTTATTAATGGCTGTTGACAGTAATGTCTTCAGTTTGAGTAAACATGAAGTCAAACATAAGATCTGATTTATTATGACTTCTTAAATGTTCACTTATTCCTTTTCTTTTTAACTTTATCATAAATCAATGTTCCTAGTGCGGCTCCTCCCCCTACTACTCCAGCTGCTATTCCTAATACTGGTAATACTACAGGTGCTGAGGCCACCAAAGCCACTCCTCCTACCACTACTCCTGTTGCTCCTGCAGCCACTCCCACCCCTAGACCAACATCTTTTATCTTTTCCATCATTTCTCTGTATATCTTTTCTTTCTCTTCTTGGGCCTTTTTAAACATGTCATTAGTATAATAATCTCCTCCATTCTTCATCACCATTTCATCAATCTTCTTCAGCAGCTCTGTGACCTGAGTGCGGTTCTCCCTGTCTTTATTGTTGAATCCATGAAATGTACCACCACAGTGCCTAATCAGCCTTTGAAGATCTCTGCTTTCCCTGATGTATTTGTCCAGAGATTTTCCATTCAGCTGGTCACAGTAAGTGAACAGGATCAAGATGTAGTCTGAGGCATCTTCACCAAACTTCTCTTGAATCCACTTCACAGCTTTCTTCTCTTCCTCTGTGTACCTCCCAGCAATACTGATCACCAGCAGGAAGGCATGAGGACCAGGTGCAGCCTTGTAGACACATTCATTTATTTGTTTCTCAATTTCTTCTGCATTTGATGTTCCAAAAATTCCTGGTGTGTCAACCACAGAGATTTTCTTGTTTTCATACTGTGAGGTCCCTTTTTGGCAGGTTTTTGTAACTGCAGTAGGAGAAATATCTTCTTTGAAGAAATCATCTCCGCCCAGGATGGTGTTTCCTGATGCACTTTTTCCTGTTCCAGTTTTACCCACCAGAATGATCCTCACATCAGAACCTGTGAATCAATAAAGAGCTTAAATCTTCAGACAGAGGACTCTTAGTGGTGTTTTTATTTACACTGGACAGTTTGGCATTTAGTTCTGATTTTCTCTGATATTTGATCCTCACCTGTGCTGAATTCTTATCAGGTACTGAAGTGAGATTTATGAGTAGAGCTAGCAGTAATGCAGGGCAGTGATGGGTCAGACTGGTCATATAATCACTACACACCCTTAGGTAACTCAGAATAAACTAGTCAGAATAGTTTGTGACTGTCATGTAAAACTCCACTGATGATGTTGAGCAGTCTGACACTGAACAGGTACTTGAATCAGGTGTGACTTGACTTGAATCTGTGATACATTTACCATGTTCAGATATCCCAAACATCTGCTTGGGTTGTTATGATAATATGTGCATCAGTAACTACCGTATTTTCCGGACTATAAGTCACGGTTTTTTTCATAGTTCGGCCGGGGTTGCGACTTATAATCTGGAGCAACTTGTGTGTGAAATTATTACCGTAATACATTATTACCGGTATAACATTTTACATGTTATTTTCACACTAAACCGCAAGAGGGCGCTCTAGGCCCGTATTGCAACTGATGAGTCTGATGTAAGCGACGTAGAAGAGGAAGCGCCGCATCTTCTACCTCCGGAGTTAGCGGAGTCGTTTAAAAGTGACACCGAGGATGAAGATTTCATTGGATTTTAGTTATTTGGAGTTACACGGATGGTTTAGTAAACTTTTTAGCATATTATATATGCTCTGATTTTCTGAATAAATCTTAATATGTTATGTTAACATACCAGGCACGTTCTCAGTTGTGTCAGTAATGTAAGCATACTGTTCAATTATTCAGCCTGTTGTTGCTTCTATTCTATTTTTATTTTAAATTACTTTTCAAAATGGCATGTCTGTGCTTGGTGTTAGACTTTATGAAATAAATTTCCTCCAAAAATGTGACTTATACTCCAGTGCGACTTATGTTTTTTTCTTCTTTATTATGCATTTTATGGCTGGTGCAACTTGTACTTCAGAGCAACTTGTAGTCCGGAAAATACGGTACAGCCAGTGGGGATGTGGCTCAGGGTTGCCATGTTCACAGTTTTTGTACGGTGTTAAAAAGGTATGACCATGGCCATCATACTCTTATAGTAACACAGAATAAATAGAGTTGGAGATGTCTTAGACTTTCTAATATTAGAAGATTCAGTGGAGGATCTGAAAATATAGATCAGAGTACAAGAGAAGGTATTATTGTTTAATTACTAAAAATGCTTACAATTATGTAGAATATCTGTCTTATTTTTATAAACAACGTCTCACGTGCTGCTGAGGCTGCTTTCCATGGTTTCCCAAAAAATCTCCAGCTCAATGTCTGAGAGAAGCCATATCCAAACCCAATTGTACTTAAGACATCTCCAACAATTTTTTTTCCTGTTGTGTTGCCTTTTACCCACTGTTGGCAACCAGTGATGGTATAGTTACTTTTAAAAAGTAATCCGATTACTTATTACTCCTTTAAAAATAAAACTTAGTTACTTTACTGATTAGTTGATTTTAAGTCACTAAGTTAGGTTACAAGTTACTTTATGAGTTACTTTCAGAGACTGCAGTCACCCCCCCACCACCTCTACATAAATGACAACCAGTTTTGCCAATACTCACTTTTTTAGAAATGCATGTTTAACAGCAACAATGTATCTCCTGAGATTTAAAGTTGAACTTAAACTATTTCCTGAAAAAAAATAGTTTTTACATATTTAACTGTTAACAATGTTTTGGCAAAACTGAACATTAAATCTGTTGTTCACAGCATTAGAGCAGAAAGGAGTGGTTTTACGAAACAGAACAGTGTATATGGTAGTGTGTTATAATCAACAAAATTAAAAGAAAAACATTTGAAGTGTATCAGTCTGTGTGTAACGAATGAATATAATATACTAGTTTCACTTTTTGAATGCAATCACTGAAATAAATCAACTTTTTCATGATAGTCTAATTTTATGACCAGCACCTGTACTTACTGCCCTCACAACTTCAAGTCCAGCTTCTGTTGTGTTTGGGCCCCGTGTTGTGTTATCCCCGTGTATTTACCAGTAATTTATTTTTTTTACTATTGGTTTAAGATATTTGGATTGCATGAGAGTTTTTGTAACATTTTGGCTTAAACTAGATAAATTAATGTTTATATGTTAGTTCATAGTGTAGTCGTGTCAGTATAAATGGTTACTGTCTCTTTAAGAAAAATGCTGCTGTGTTTTAATGAGCTTGCGTGGAGTCTAAGGCTGTGGAAGACCGTAGCCAGCGTTTTGTTTGATAACCCTTCCCTTCATTGTTTACATTTGCGTCAAAATCTCACAAGAAGAAACTAAAAAAAAAATAGTGTCAGCTTAACTGAGGCCACAAAGCGTCAGTTGTCAAGCTGGGTTATGGCAGGCTGAGGAAGTACTATAATTCAACTACAAAAACTAAGGAGGTGGAAGCACGTGCAGAGAGTTTTAGTGAAGATAAATTTATTAAATAAACAAGTAAACTGAAAACTGATAATGCTAAAAAAGAAAACAAGACAAAGGGGAACACAACTAATGGCATGACAAGACAAGGAGTAGTACTTACAATGACCCATGACAAACACAGCTTATAAAGACAAAGACTAATCTACTCAACAAGACACACCTGAAACACAATAGACAATGAATGACAAGACAGGAAGTCCATATATGGGCATAAGGAAGACAAAAACAAGGTGCAGGACAACATGGCCACAAGATGGAGACAAAAACAAGGAACAAAGACTGGGGAGTCCTGACAGAATCCATCCCTAGGGCTGTCTCATCCCAAGACAGCCTAAACAAAACAGAAAAACCAAGACAGGAAACTACAGCAAAACACTAAAACAAGAGGAACACTAAACCCATAACAGAAAACACTATGACTACAGAGACAATGAACTCTACAACACCAGATAAACCAAATCAAGATGGCACAAAAACAAAATCAAGCACACTAGACAGAACCATGGAACAATCAAGAACATAAATGGTAGAACAAGAAACAACAAGAATCTAAAAACATACAAAACAGAACCATGACTAGAATACAAATTGGATAAGGTACAAATAACGGGATGGAATAATCATAAGAGAACCAAACTAAAATCTATGACAAAGGAGACATAAGACCTAACAACAAACTAAGGGATTGGCAAAATGCCAGGTCCAACAAAATATTACGAACAACGCAAACAGCCACGTCCAGGGGTGACGGCGTGGTAACACCCCCCCCCCCAAAGAGGCGAAAAAGGGATGGAGGGCGAGTGCAGAAAACCAAGGGGTGGGAGGGAGGGCCCAGCCCCATCTTAGGGCACAGTACTTGGGTCCTTGATGCCAAGGAACCACTGGCGGTGCTGGGTAATGTCCAAAGCCCCTAGCAGATCCCTTGCCTGCTAGGGTCCAAGCTGGGGTCCTAGGACCCACTGAAAAGGGCGTGGCACTCCTGGCCACCTGAGGACTGGGCGTGGCCACCTAAGGACTGGGCATGGCCACCTAAGGACTGGGCATGGCCACTTGAGGGCTCTGGAGACAAGGGCATGGCTGGGACCTCTGCAGTGGAAGTTTGGGTGAAGGCAGCCTTAGCCATGACCGCCTCAGGTGCTGGAGTCTGGGTGGAGGCAGCCATGGTGATTGAGTCTGGGTGGAGGCAGCCATGGTGATTGAGTCTGGGTGGAGGCAGCCATGGTGATTGAGTCTGGGTGGAGGCAGCCATGGTGATTGAGTCTGGGTGGAGGCAGCCATAGCCATGGCTGCCTCAGGTGATTGAGTCTGGGTGGAGGTTTCCATCATCGCTGCTGCAAGCTGGAGAGCTGAGGGAGGAGCAGCCTTTGCCTCGGCTGCAAGCTGGAAAGCTGAGAGTTCTTTCTCTCTCCTCTCAGCTCTTCTCTGCTTCTTTCTCCTCCTCCTCTTCTCCACAGCATGGGCACCACCCATATTCTCTTCCTCCACTAGCTCCACCGCATAGGGGTCCCAAACCAGTTCCTCTGCATACTCCAGCAGAGCGTGCTCATCGGCTTTCCTAGTGCTGAGGAGTGGCATAGCACTCATCGTGATCTCATCTACAGAGCTTTACTCCTCCTCACGAACACTGTAGGCCAAGGCTGCAGAACTCACTGATATCCAGAGCTTGGGGCTTTCTTCCTCCTCTTGAGTACTTAGTCCCCCCATTCCGACCTGAGCACAGTCTCCATCTCCCACCCCGTCACAATCCAGAATCTCTTCACCTTTTACACCCTCCCAAAAAATATCCCAGGGTCTGAGGTCCTCATAGAGGTCCCTTAAATCAGAGTCCAACAACAGTTTGACAGTCCAGAAGTGGTTCAGGGGAAGTGTGGGCAGAATTTCCACCATGATGCTAACTGCTCTCCTAATCCACTCTGTCTCACTGTAGGCCAGCGCTTGGCTGGTTTCCAGTTTTTCCTTCATTTGTTGGAGAAGCTCCAAGTTCTTTCTGAGGACTGCCACTATAGCCTCCTTTTGCTGAGAGTCTTTAGGAAGTGTGGCAAGGCTCACCTTCTCTGCTGCATCCTTTTGCTGATGGGTCATTTTGTCAAGCTGGGTTATGGCAGGCTGAGGAAGTACTATAATTCAACTACAAAAACTAAGGAGGTGGAAGCACGTGCAGAGTGTTTTAGTGAAGATAAATTTATTAAATAAACAAGTAAACTGATAAATGCTAAAAAAAGTAAAGACCTAAAGGGGAATGACCCATGACAAACTGACTGACAAACAGAGCTTATAAAGACAAAGACTAATCTACTCAACAAGACACACCTGAAACACATAATAGACAATGAATGACGACAAGACAGGAAGTCCATATATGGGCATAAGGAAGACAAAAAGAAGGAACAAAGACTGGGGAGTCCTGACACAGAGACTTCACTTCCCAGAATCCCCTGCGGGTTGTGCATAATTAGGACTGTTTTGGATTGTTAAGGATAATTCTGTTATGTCAGTGTATGTTAGTGTAGTGTCATTATTGTATAGCTATCTTCTCATGTTATCTTACATGACTTACTGACCCCTGTTTGCTGACAAATCAAACCAAAATCAAATCAACTTTATTGTCACATCACCTTTCACTGATGTGAAGGTGAGTGAAAAACTTGAGTGCATAGTCCCTGCAGTACCAGACAACAACAAAAGGTTTTAGAGAAATTATGATATTTAAAAAACACAAATTCACAATGAGCAGTGAATATACGGTACATACAGATTGCATATTTACACATTTCTAGCCCAAAAGGAAAAATAAATAAAAATATTGCACATGTTGCAGCAGAATTGCACATTGTTATAGACACTGTGGCATCCTATAAGCAGTGGTTAAAGTGGGATTTGGCAGGTGGGGGAACTCTCAAATTTTGTGTCGGCGCAACATCGTAATGAAAAGTATCACACTACTTTTCTTGGCAGTGGTGGTTTTATTTTGGTCCACTTACACTGATATGGCAATAAGCAAACTTCGAGGAACATCACAATATGGAACACAGCCTTGCTTTTCACAATCTCAATTCAAAAATAAAAAATGGGAAGTCCAAAACTGACTTATATTTTTAACATCCCAAAATTGATGCAGACCAAAACTATGACCAAAAAAATCACAACCTCTGTATCACAAAGCATAACAATAACAACAATCAAAAGATTTTGTGGCTACATTCATACAGTGGCATACAGTTAAAATAGCTCCCATATTGACTGGTACTCCGTCTTGATTGTCACATTTTTTTTCTTTTTGGACAGGCTGTGTGATCAGCTGACCTTCTTGTGAGAACCCATTTTTTAAACATATTTCTGTGGATTCCACTGTTTAACAGGAGGCCCAACCAAAGAAATAAACATTAATGCTAACACTTTTGTGATTCCTAGTTGGGCTCTGAGAGGGGTAATAGTTTGGTTCATTTTGCTGAACCCCCTTTCACAGTCAGCAGAGCTGACTGCCAGTGATTTCACAGCTTGCTGAAGCTTCAGCAGCCCACCAGTCACAGGAGCTTCTGGCTGATCTTTAAGATCTCTGTAGCCCTGTCTCACTCCAAAGAAATGAATATCAAAGAAGCTACAGAGCTGTCTCAACTCATCCATCTTTAAAGAACGAAGTTATGAAGAAAATAACATTAGCCTACCAACCCTTTTTCCAATTAGGAAACAAGTAGCCTAAGTGATGGACATTTCTTTCTGGCTTTGCAGATTGAAACCTAACAAAAGACCAGCAATTGGACAGTTAGCTAGCCATCTAGTCTTGTTTCTTTAAGTTGTGCTTGTTTACATTTTAGTATTTTGACATTACTTCACCTTTTAATTCCACTCCAACACAGGGACGTCACTAGACTGAAGACTGTACTGGGGCACAGCTAATGTATGCGAAAAAAGATTTCTGCACTTATTTACATTTAAGAAAGCACAAATAGTGCTTTAAACTAAACAATCAGATCAGATTATGTTGTTGACTGGATCTTTGATTAATCACCAGAATGAACTGATGCATTTGGCCTACTTGTGAACTTTACTCTAGACTTGTAAACCACTACTTGTACAAGCAAAAAAATATTTTTTGTCATTTTTCTGGAGACAAGAGTATTTTAGCCAATTATAAAGGCAAAACGACTGACAAGACAGTCATTACTGTGCATTTTTTCTGTGAAATAAATTTGAATGGTTTAAAAATTTGGGTCACGTTGTGATGATTAAGGACAAATGTACCCACATTTACAAACATGAAGGTGCACCATTTGAGTTTGAACCACTGCAGTATTCCTGGACTAACTAGTCAACACAAGCTCTCTCATATTCATCACTGACGCAGAAGTCCCAACCAGCATGATACCACCGTTAACGCCAACTCACTGGATATTCCCGTCACCACTTTGGGTTTCCCATCCTTATTACTTTAGCCATTTCTAACAAAAGTCACTGTCTGTACTGCTAATGTTCATTCGGCTGTTTTGCTACAAGGAATAACGTTAGCTACCGTAGCGTAAACATCATAGACACAGGTTGAGGTAGCCTAGCCAGGGGCTCACCTCTCTCATTTCTCTTTGCTGCTTCATCCCTGCTGAGCAAAACACTTTCTGATATCATCTACAGGAGTAATAATGTTTAACTCAATCAAGATAAAAATAATATATAAGTATTCAGCAAGTTGTAATAGGCTAACGTTACGTTACCTTTAGTCAGGTAGCTCTCTCTCTCTCTGAATAAATCATCATATTAAGTAGCCATGTGGGTATTGTGTGGAGTGAATAGAATTGTAATGAGTTACTATATTAAGTAGCTATGTGCGCATTTTGTAGTGTATTCTACGTAGACCTAAAACTCTGAAGTGATTGTTTTACTGGTGAAATTTATACTGGGGCACTGCCGATCAATGCCCCAGTAAAATATGTCTGGCGACGCTGCAACATCGACTCGCTTTGTTCTAAATGCGTGAAACACCGGCGGCATCGGCTCAGGAGAACGAGCACTGGAAATGGTTGCCTAGCACTGCACAATCCTGCCGCTAGGGACGTCTAGATTTCTAGGCTAAGTGACTGGTTGGAGGAGTTAATATTATTTTTGTGAGGAGATATTAGTTTTGATTTGATAAACAACACAATGAAGAGGGAGAAGAGCCAGACTGTACAACATAGACTGTAGCCTATATAAAAACTGCACGTGTGATGTTTAACAGCATCGCGCGATTGTTGATATGAATATGAATAATTTATTAATTTATCTTAATTAACTTTAACCCCTGCCTATAAGTGAAATAGATGCTATAATACATTAGAAGTCCTTCTACATACAATATCGACATCTTTATATACCGGATTATTGTACAGAATGGGAGGATGTACAGGTGTCAGTCTGTGTTGTGAGTGTGAATGTGGTTTGATTGTCCTTGAGGGGGATGATGACTGAGATGACAGTACTACTGGTTATTCAGTAGCCTGATGGCCTGGGGGAAGAAGCTGTCACGGAACCGGCTGGTTCTAGACTTTATGCTTCTGTACCTTCTGCCACTCGGCAGCTGTGAGAACAGACAGTGGTTTGGGTGGGTGGAGTCTTAGGATCCTCCTGGCTCCTCAGGCAGTGGCTGGTGTATAAATCTAGGAGGTTTGGGAGTTGAACCCCGGTGATGTGTTGGGCTGTTCGCACCACCCTCTTGTTGGCCGTGCAGTTCCCATACCAGCTGGTGATGGACCCTGTTAGCACACTCTCCACAACACCTGTGTAGAAAGTTCTGAGGCTTCGGGGGTATCACAAAACCTCCTCCATCACAAACCTCCTCGGCCGTCTGAGGTAGAAGAGGCGCTGCTGTGCTTTTTTTTACCACCTGTGTGGTGTGTTCGGACCATGTCAGGTTCTCTTTGATGTGAACACCAGGGAACTTGAAACTGCTGACTCTTTCCACTGTGGCTCGGTTGATGGTGATGTGCTTACCATTAATAAGACGTACAGTAATGTTGGGGACATCAGTAGTTCAGAGTGTGTTGTGTGCGGTGTTTGTGCTTGTTTTGTTTGGACAGCAATAAAGAGACCGTTTTATGAGATGCTGAATCTGTATTGGCTTTTCTTCCTGCTTCACTTTGATATAAAATGGTAATACGCCGTGACTTAGGTGAGTAACTTTAATCTGATTACTGGATTGGAAATAATAACGCGTTAGATTACTTGTTACTGAAAAAAATGGTAAAATTAGAATAACACGTTACTAACATAAGTACTAAGTAATGTGTTACTGACATCACTGCTGGCAACTCTATTGTTTACAGGCCCTGGAAGCCATGAAAGTAGCTCATTGCTTGTTCACTCCACTCCCTCATCCCGCGTTCCACATCCAGTACAATTTGCACTTCAGTAGCTTCCTTATTGGAACTGCCTGATTTAAATATGTAAATAAATAGATACAAAGACATAAATGTGAACCAATATATAAACTGATTTGGCTAAAACGTAAAAGTAAAAGGTATTTTTTTAAATGTATTGAATAAAATTAAAAGATATTAAGTGACAGATAAATAAGTAAAATACAATAATACAGTAATGAAGTAGTACATTATCACCTCTGCCAATTATGCAGATAGGGATGTGCACAGGTATTTGACTACTAATACAGGGGTGTCAAACACCAGTCGTGGAGGGCCAGTGTCCACACAGTTTGGTGATTTCTCTGCTCTGATACTACACTTAAACCTGCTGAGGATAAGCAGGTGTATTTGATCAGGATAATCACCAAACTGTGCAGGAATCTAGTCCTATAGAGGTTACACCCCTGCCGTTAATCTAAATTTCACTTTTCTGGTTTAATTTGATCCCACCTTTGTTAGAAGTATGGATTTGCCCCCACATGTCATTGTAAACATAACTATATCATTTTAAATAACATAGTGATAGAATTTGTGCTTGTGTAAAATTTAAAATGATTGCACCCCCCTGTATGTCACAGTTGTTTTATCTGCCCACAAACTCCACACATTAGCCCTCCGTGTTTAAACCTAAAGATGTGTCAGACATGTTTCTTTACTTCTAACTAACCAGACTGCACTTCACTCCATTACTGTGTGACTGAATCTTGTTTGTGAATATGGCCACTGTACTAGTAATTGCTGACACTTCTAATAATATATTCTAATAACTAAATATAAATATTAATATAATAATATAACAATCATATAAATTCTCTAAACAAATGCAGATCTAAACAGGAAGGTTTTGAGGCTCATCTTAAAGGTGTTTGGGGATGAAATATTTCTTCAGGAACAGAGGTTCAAAGCTTTGGACCATCGTGGCTAAAAATAGATTATCATTTTCTGTTAACAAACCGGACATATTCTACTCACATATTTTTGCTCCTCAAAGACTTTCATGTCAAATCACTAATCATCAGTTACAATTAAATAGTGACTACATATATGTTAGAGGGCATGTACATGGTCTTTATGCATTCATAAACTTTTTTAACTGAGGAAAATTCATAAATGTATGTATTAAGTAAGTATGTACCAACTCCCCCATACACACACTGACTGAAGCTTGCACGGGACCGAGTTTTTTAAACCAGCCCCCGCACACTCTTTGTTGTTACTACCGCCCACTCAGCTCCAACAAGTTCTCCAACCCAATTCAACAGGTGACACACATACACCCAGCACTTCTAGGAGCAGCCACAGGTGGTCACACCTGTCAGAGGTAGTGATAATGATAGTGGGCGGAGCTGCCTCAGTACTCTGGGGGTGCTTTTGTGGTACTGGAGAATGACAGTTTTGTTTGACCCTTCAGAACTGTGCACACATGACCCTTTAAACCAGAGGTACCTGATTTGTAGCTACTGTACACTTTCTGACATTTATCACAACAAGCAAATGTTAGATGAGTTTCATCTCCATTAATGACTGCAAAAAATAACTGCCCTATGTCACACTTGCCTGAAGTTGGCTTAATTGTGTTGTACTCACCTGTATTAAGCACACTCTCCACAGCTGAAACTGGCTGACTGTCTGCAGGATCCGTCATTTCTGTAGAACAATGAAGCACAATTCATGTTCATGTGATTGGTTGCTTTGCCAATATCTTGAATTAGTTTATTACTTTTCTTACTGATTGATTAGCTGTTTTCCTTATCTTCATTATGCATGATTATTATCATTTTGTAGACTATTTCTCTACACTGAAGCACTGAAACATGTCAAAAGGCCAACATGTTTCTGTCTGAAGCTTTGTACTGACACTGGGCTTCCTTGTACTACAAAAAAAATGGGATAAGTGTTGTCAAATACCAAATATTTATGACTTGATTTAGAATTAATTTAGGAAAACCACACTCGGTATAAAAGTAGAAGACCCTATTACCATGGCCTTTTGCACACCAGTCACATCTCATCCTTTGTCCACTCTGCTACAACTGATTGTGTGCTCACTTATATATGCATGCAGTAAACCTTGTCATGTGGCATCTATGACGTCCCTGAGTTCATTCCAAACCAGTGGTGGTCATAATATTCTGACATGTTTGCTGTATTCAATATATTCAATGCATGAAAATGCCATTTGAACTTTTTTAACTTGAATGAAGAATGGTTAAGGTCTGTTGAAGGGTTTTGAAGTTAAGGTCTGTTGAAGGGTTCTGAAGACTAAGAGAAATCTCTGATCTCATAGACAAACCCTCCACAAGGAACTTAAATGTACTTTAATCTCAAACTTATTATGCTTGCACTTTAATCTTCTTGATGTGTATTGTACTCTCTGTCTCTGTACCTGTACTACCTGAAATCTTAACTTATTCGTACTAGCTAGTGATGTACTAGCTAGTGACACAAAACACTATAGATAAGAGTGTTTGCTGGATTATTGAAATGTAAAGTCGTTATGTGGTCCAAAGAAACTAAAATCTACAGCCTACAAAAAGAAAAACTACAGTCATGACAAGGATATTTGGAGAAAAAAGAGAAAGTCATTCATCCGTCCTTGGGGCATGGGGGCAGCAAGCTAAACCAAGCAGACCATTGCCCCCAGTGACCTCTTCTAGCTCATATGGGAGGATTACAATGTGTTCCCAGGCCAACTGAGGTATAATCTTTCCAGCCTGTCCTGTGCCTTTCCTGGAGTCTCCTCCCAGTTGGACATACCTGGAACACATCATCTGGGAAGTGTCCAGAAGTCATCTTAATGTGGTGCCTGAGTCACCTAAACTTGCTCCTCTTAACATTGAAGAGCAGTCTTTCAGGAAGAACGTCTCTACTTCCTGCGCAAACTCAAATGTATGAGTGCTTCACCACCCATCATGCCCACATTCTTTGGGAATGCTAATTCCCATTCTGAGGGGCCATGCTAATCTTCTCTGTTTCGATCCAGTTTTAGTATATGTGCTGCTGCAACAAGCACACGTTAAGAGCATTCTTTCCAGCTGCATCACTGTGTGGGGTGGAAGCTGCACTGAAAAAAACAGGAAGGCACTGCAGCGCATTGTGAATACAGCTGGAAAAATCATTGGTGCCCCTCTACCCTCCCTGAAAGACATATACAACACCTGCCTCACCTGCAAAGCGATCACAATTGTGGGTGATGAAAACCACCCCACACACAAGTGGCTCAATGTTCTTCTCTCTGGGAAGAGGTACAGAAGCCTCCACTCTCGCACCACCAGACTCAAAAACAGCTTTATCCACAAGGCTGTGAGGATTCTGAACTCCCCTCAGCTTCAACCAGACTGTCAAGAAGCTAAAAAAACCTCCTTGCACTACCATACCACTTGTACATTGACACATTGCCAGAAATAACCTACTGCTGCTAGTATGAATGAATGTCTTGCACTATTCAATTTGCTGCTACCTGAGATATTTTAGACCCATACTGTTTATATAACTTATTGTTTACTTAATTGTTTTACTCAATTGCACTGCACCTTACTCATGTCATTTTATCACTTTATCATTAGTACTATTGTGAGGCGGCAGGCAGGGGTAGAACACGAAGGCGGAGATCTTGCAAACAAAGGGTATTTATTAATAAGGCAGACAGAACAAAACAAAAGGCAGCACGAGGGCTGAACAAACAGGGTAAGACTAGGCTCTGGGTACAAGGTAACTCACACGTTCAGGATACTAAGGTAACTGAGGACGAAACGACAAGAACATTAACATCAACATCAACAACAACATTCACAGCAACATAACAATGACCGACAAGGCACAAAGGACGAGACAGAGCTTATAAAAGGTACGTGAAACGAGGAACAGCTGGATTCAATGACACACAATGACACAGGAAATCCACATAAGGGCACGTAGTACATGATCAGAACACAAGAGGGAGACAAAACACAAGGGCAGGGGCTCGGATCCTGACACTATGTTGAATGTCTAACTGTGCTTGTGCACTTTATTTACTTTACTGTTTACCTTAATAGTTATTGTCACTTATTTTTATTATTGTGTTTAACATTAGGATAGTCCTGTCTTAATTGTTACTTTAGATTTAGAAATGTCTTGTCTAGTAAACACCGCGGGGATAGTGAGGAACGTAATTTTGATTCCTTTGTATGTCTAGTACATGTGAAGAAATTGACAATAAAGCTGACTTTGACTTTTTCCTGGATGTCTGAACTCCTCACAATATTTGTAAGGGAGAGCCCAGAGCCTCTGAGGGAGAAAACTCATTTCGGCTGCTTGTATCTGTGATTGTCAATAAACCTCAAACATGAATGTTTCAGAAAGTAAAAGTAAGTTTGGGCTTTTTTAGAGAATATCTGTATGTGCACAATTATTAGGCAACTATTACTGTGCAAAATTATTATGCAGCTAAATGAAAAACACACATTTTCACTTTTTTATTTTCATCTGTTCAAGTGAGAATTATAAACAATCAACTGAAATCCTTCCAATAAGCATTTCTGACATATGGAATATCTGACATACAGTGAAGGAAAACAGTACACCTCTCTAAACAGTGTCTGTGAGGTTGTGGTTGCTGCTGCACAAAAAGTTGATCGTCAACTGATCAAGAAACTGACAGAGTCCATGAATGGAAGGCTTATCACTGTTATTGAGAAGAAGGGTGGCTATATTGCTCACAGATCTTTTTTTATGTCAGAAATGCTTATTGGAAGGATTTGAGTTGATTGTTTATAATTCTCACTTGAACAGATGAAAATAAAAAGTGAAATGTGAAAATGTGTGTTTTTCATTTAGCTAAATAATAATTCTGCAGAGTAATAGTTGCCTAATAATTGTGCACATACAGATATTGTCTAAAGAAAGCCCAAATTTCACTTTTACTTTCTGAAACATTCATGTTTGAGGTTTATTGGTATTGTGGAATAACCAAGAGCACTGTAGTTGGTGATTAATTAAAATAATCCTCAAAAATAAGACTTGCCTAATAATTGTGCACACAGTGTATATGAACACTCAGGCCATGTATTTATATGAACACTCAGGCAACATTATTATACAGCTCTTCAGAAAACTCAATCATTCCCTTAATTAAAACGTTCCATCTAAAAATTTGGAGGTATAAATAATTTCATATCACTCTGCATTTGTTCATTTATCATAACAGAAATGTATGGTAATTTGTATCTAACTGCTGTTGCTATGACACATTTGTTGGCACCTTTTGGTCAGAACTCTCAATGAAATTAATATAAAGATTTTACCATCATTTAAAGTTTTTATGGAGAGCACATTAACTTTGTAGCACTGGTGGTCCAGCAGTCAGAAAAGAAACCAAAACATTAAACTAACAGAGGTGAAAAGAAGTATAAACATAAATACTTAAAAGAGTCTACAAAGGACAAAAAAAATCTTCTGAAATAAAAGTGCGTTGTCATGAAAACTGTGAGCACAAACCTTTTGGGAGTGTGTACAAAGACACAGTTGTAGCAAAGCTGTACTAATATTTCTTTTGACCTGATATTGAATTTTAGACCTGAATCTCAACTCAGATTTGTTGTAATAATTATATCTTCAGGGTGTCCTGAGAACTAAGATTCACACAAAGAGTTTTAAGAGAAACATCAAAGTAACTAACTCATGACTACATATGTAAGAATATGTGGATGGTAATGGTACCTGGATCAGGTTTGGATGCTCCCACTGGTCCTCTAAGTTCTTCACAGTTCTTCATTTCTGACTCCTCCTGTTTTCTTCTTTGTGCTACATCGTACATCTCTTCAGTGTAATAAAAGTTCTGTTGGACTACAGTCTCAATCTTCCTCAGCAGCTTTGTGATCTGAGCAGGATTAACTTCTCTCTTACTGTTCATAACGTAATAACCAGCTCCACACTTTTTAATGAAGTCAAGCATCCTACGATCCTGAGAAAATGTCGTCAGTTGTCTGTTAGTCATGTGTTCTTTTCCAGTGAAGAGCACCATGGTGAACCTCAGAGCTTCTTCTCCAAAGTTCTCCTGAATCCACTTCACAGTGTTCCTCTCCTCTTCTGTAAACCTCTCCACTCTGATCACCAGCAGGAACACATGAGGACCAGGAGAAGATAGTGAGAGACATCTGCTCAGCTCAGTCTTCAGCTGGTCTGGACTGAGTGTTGTGTTGTTGATTCCTGGAGTATCGATGATGGAGATGTTTCTGTGGTCCACGCTCCCTCTCTGTATCTCACACTCTGTAGTCTCAGTCTCACCGAAAGCCTCTCTTCCTAATATTGTGTTGCCCACTGCACTCTTTCCTACACCAGTGATACCCAGCAGTACAATCCTCAGATCCTCAGATACTGTGTGGAAGGTAAAATTAATTTAGGGTGCTTTCACACCTACATTGTTTGGTCCAGACTTTCAGACTTCTCAGTTTGGTCTGAACCATAATAGCAGGTGTGAAAAGGGTCATGAACCATGGTCCGGATGAAAGGAGCAAAATTTGGTCCGAGCAAAAGAGGTGGTCTCGGTCTACATGGATCTATTGAACCATGGTCTGTTCGTGTGCAGTGTGAAAACACTTTTCTAGAGGGTTCGAACCAAATACAGGAAGTTGATGCATTCGTTCAACAAAATTCAACAACAAGAGAATAACAAAAATAAGCGGAACAGCAGCAGAAATGAGGCATGGTAGCACATGTTGCGAGGAGAAGATGACATGTTTAATATAATTTAAGTCTAATATATAATTTAGATGAACATGTGAAAAGTCAGCTTTAAAAAACTCACAAAAATGCTGAAACGTGCAACTTATTTTCTGAGAGGATGGGAGAGAAATGATGACAGAGTAAACTAAACTGAATTACAGTAAATAAAATGCAGCGGCAGAATATAAATGTATATAAAATAACTATATTAAGCGTCAGACACATGTCCTACAACAAACCAATCAGTGTCGAGTGTAGGAAGACACATCACATGTATGTGATGACAACAGCATGTGGGCATGTCATAATAAAAGTCTGCTGTGCTTGCAAAAATGCAGTGTGAACACAAACCTAACTGGACCAAATATATATAAAGTAACAAACACACCAACCTTGGTTTGGACCATGGTCCAGACTTTCAAGTGTGAAAGCACCCTAAGTCAGGATACAGAACTAAAGATTACATGTATGTACCATAATTATTGGCACCCCTGGTTAAGAAGTGTTCTTTGGCTTCTAAAAAATAATTTTTTAAGAAAAATAATATAGGACAACAATGCAAAAAAAGAGAAAAATCTAAGCTTTAATTCAAGTGCCTTTATTTGGTGGGAAAAAAATCACACATTAAGAAATTAATCTTTTGAATGAAATCAAGTGTGCCACAATTATTGGCACCCCTGGTTTTAGTACTTTGTACAACATCCTTTTGCCAACAAGACAGCACTTAATATTCTGCTATAACTCTTAACAAGATGGGAGAATACAGAAAGAGGCATCTTCAACCATTCTCTTACCAAAA
>BRDA01008345.1:318-17223 GCA_036984385.1 Crenuchus spilurus | reverse complement strand
AAAAAAAAAAAAAAAAAAACACCTCCCCCCCGACCCAAAATTTTGGTGAAAAAGGATGATCACCAATTTTTTTTTTTTACTTGGCCTTATTATGTCATTAAGTGTGGGGGTGTTACCTTGATATCCCGGATGAAGTTCTTACTCCTAATGATGCCCATCTTAAAAAAACATGCTTAGTCTTCCTCACTTCTCTTCTCCTGCACATTGGAGGTAACTCCCTAATGCCTGTCTCAACAGCCAATTCATTTTAAGTGTCTAGTAATGTCACTATAAGTAAATAAGTATCCATACAGTAATTATTCTGTAGCTGCTGTCAGCTATATTACACTGAAATGGCTACAGCTTTCTTCAAACTCTTCACAATTCTTAAATGGTTCTTGGCTTGAATGTATTATTTTAGGGAAAAAGGTTTTCTTCTTGCTTGCAGAAGTAATTTCCCAAAAAAAATATTGTTTGTTAAAGAACCACCCATGGAAAAGTTATTTCTTCATATTTAGTAAGTACAGTATTTCTGTTGCACTCTGCTCAAGTGGTTTTGGATTGCATCATGTGGGTGTGTGTGCCTGTGGCTTGCTGGAGAAGCAGCATGTGTAGGAGAGTTTGATGTTTTCCTTACAGAAGGTGAAAGTTCTTCTGAAATCAGGCTGAAAAAGTAAAGAGGGTGGGGCTTAAGGGAGTGTGTTGTAGTGTCTACACTCTCCTCTCCAAAGTATGTGGAAAAGGTAACCAGCTAGGTCAACATAATGTTGGGAACTTCCACTGTAAGTAGGTCCAAGATAAGAATGTCTGCAAAGTCAAACTATCAGACCAATTATCTGAAAGGGTTAATCACCATTAATGTCACAGTATTAGTGATGCATGCTAATGATAACAGAAAACACTCATGGGAAATTGTATTAGACTCAATTTAATCTGTAATCTTGAAGTACAAACTAAAGACCATAATTACGCTGAACTGTAATCAGAGTTTGGGGCAGGTCACTAGTTTATCCACAGGAAATGCAGACCATAACATTTTTAACAGAGACAATAAAGATTGTTCACTCTTCATCACACAACTGTTCATCCACTGGTTATTCATATCTGCATAATGTTTATATGGTTCTCCTTTAATATGGAATTAAGCTGTGAAAATATTCAGTATGAATATAAAATCAAGAGACCAATCTGCATTCTCACTTCATCTTTAATTTCCTCCTTATCTGCTTCCCCTTTTTCTCTCTTTCTATATTTTTAACATTTCTCTGCATTATTTTGGAAATGATTTTATATGTAACTTTACCTTCAGATTCATTTTACCGCAGGCTTTGCAAGAGCAGAATTGTTTACAAAGTAATAATAATAATAATAATAATAATATTATTATTATTATTATTAACATTACACTTATATAGCACCTTTCTCAACCCCAAGGATGCTTTACAATCAACACACTTCATTTTACACACACTCAACCACACACCAGCGAGAGGCGGCAGCCAGTCGTGCACAGCGTACTCTCAACCAGAAACAACTGTCCACCTGGCCGACTGCATCGAGCACTAGGGGGATCATCCAGGACAGTGCCAACCATATCTGGGCATACATACATACATATACATTTTCATACCAGATATACACATTCACACAGACACACCTGGGTAGTAGCCAATTCACCTGATCTCCATGTTTTTGGACTGTGGGAGGAAACCGGAGACCCCGGAGGAAACCCACGCAGACATGGGGAGAACATGGAAACTCGGATCAGATGGGGACTCAAACCCAAGACCTCAGCGCTGAGAATTGAACGTGTTAACCACTAAGCCAAATGTCTTCACAAGCCACAACATCTTCGTAAAACTAATTAACCATACAACTTAACAACTTAACAACCATCACTGGGGTGAACTTCCCTCACCTTGCACTGACTTCAGATTTTTACATTTATTTTATCCTTAAAAAAGTTATGAGGAAATTTTCTTCTGAAAAAGTTAATGTGGGCAACCTTTAAACTACACAACTGAATCTTAAGGATCATATCTTAACCTTAATGGGTATGTATGTACAGTACATTGCTTGTACACTGATAGACAAAATGTCCTTTTGTACTTTTTTTCTGATAGTGTTTATTAAACATTGTCGAAAATGTTTTTTTGTGTGAATAATGGTAATTGACATGGATCACACAGTTCTTTCAGTCATTTTACATCAATCAGCTACATAACATTCCTTACACTTGCCCATTTTTCATGCTTCCAACACATCAACTTGAAGAACTGACAGTTCATTTGTTTTCTAATAAAGTATATCCCAATCATTGTTAACAAGATAATCAATATTATTCACTATACTTGTCACTGGTATATATGGCAGAAGAAAGTGGCACTCCAGACATAAATTACACCTAGCTTTGGGTCCATGACAGAGTGTTGGTGAATTCTCATTCATCAGGGCTTTAAAATTTTGAAGCTTCATCTGCACAACATACTTTATCTTTATGTGGACACATTTCAAGTTTAAAATATAGTTCTCCAGAGTGATGACTGCCCAGAGACAATCTTTGACAGTCAGCTATGTGTGTGTGTGCCTTTGCCTGTATCTGTGCATATGTGTGTGAGTTTTGGCTGCTACCCATAAGACTGTTATCCTTCTCTGGCTACTGAGCCAAAATTGAGCAGGGCACACAATCCCCTAACATTCCAATCCCCCCGCACTCCTGTTTTTTCTAATCAAACACACTTTATACTCCTCTAACCTTGACCAAAATGTTAATGGTTCAATAGGACCAAATAGGAGACTGTGTATTCTGATGTTAGTGTGTTTCTGTGCTGTCAGACAAAAATGTACTGCACACACATCCCACAAGGTACCAACAATGTAAGTGTAGCCTTAAAGATACAATATTATCATTTGGGTTTTATATTTTCATCACACCCTTTGTTGACAGTTCTGATGTCTTAATTGGTCTTAAAAACATACTACACAGTGTGAGTGAAGTTTGTGAAATAAATATTTTAAAGAATCACTGTATTTTTAACAGTAGAGGTGTGGTTGTTATATGTTTTAATCTTGATTGCCTAATAACATAATATTACTCCTAATGAAGGATGATGACTTTCAGTATACTTGATGCATTATGCTTTTTTGCACACTGGTGGGGCTAATTTTGTTCAGTTGGTGGCCTTTAAAAAATTGGTCCCTTTCTCACTGCCCTTCAAACAAGCCTGAAATCACCTTTGTGTGTGTGTGTGTGTGTGTGTGTGTGTGTGTGTGTGTGTGTGTGTGTGTGTGTGTGTGTGTGTCCAGTGATGGATTGGTGCCCAGCACTGTTTTTTGGCTAAGATTTGCACTTACATTTACAGCATTTGACAAACGATCTTATCCAGAGAGACGTACAACAGTACTTTGTTTCCATTAAGAGAATTATCTCAGCTAGTACAGACAGTTTAGAGTCCAAACTACTTCAGTTCAGACACTGTTAGAACAAAACCATCACTAATACCTAGAAAGAAAGATACACAATTCTATACAATATAAGAGCATTACAATGCATTACAGTAAGTGTTTTAAACTAGTGCTTGTTTAAGTGCTCCACAAAGAGATGGTCTTCAGTCAGTTTGAAGACTGTGAGGGACTCTGCTGTTTGAACAACCAGTGGGAGTTTGTTCCACCACTTCAGTGCCAGGACAGAGAAGAGTTTTTATGCTAGTCTAGTCATGCTAGTGTTCCATGTGCCTTGAAGGATGGTGGGTCAAGTCGAGCTGTACTGCACAAAGGGTTTGAGGTGTGACTCAAGACTTCACCATTGCCATTAGGCAGAGAGGGGCTGGTAAATTTCTAAAATAATGTAATGTCCTGCCCTGTGCCTGATGAAGATCACTCACCGTCACCCTAACCAGGATTAAGTGGTTAAGACATTGGATGGATTGATATTATTGATAAGTCATCCAGAGCAAAAAGGAGCCATGGTAGCACATGGAGCAAGAAGGAGACCTTTAATATAATTTTGGTCTGATGAACATGTGAAAAGCTTGAAAAACACAAAAACACAGACGTGCATCTTATTTTCTGAGAGGATGAGAAAGGATATGACAGGATAACAGTGCAACCAAAACTAAACTTAAGTAACTGTGGCAGCAGTATATAAAAGTATATAAAAGTATATACAAATGCGTGAGCCGGACATCCTTTTACAAACCAGTGTCAAGACACACCTCACGTGTCATAATAAAAGTCTTTGGTGCGCTCGCAAAAAAAGTGTGAAAACAAACCTAACTGGACTAAATATATACAAAGTAACAACCACACGAACCTTGGTTCAGACCATGGTCCAGACTTTCAGGTTATTCATTATAATCAACATAATGGAAAATTGCTTTTATATCTTTGATGAGATACTTATAGACAAATAAAAATGTAAACATTCACAGCATCAAAATTCAGAAGACTCAGTTTTAGATGAGAAATAAAATAAAATTTTCTGTTTTAAACACGTTATCTCTACAAATCTGAACACAATGTGAAACTTTGTTGCGCTCTCTACTAAACTCAGGCGGAGGTCATTGCTGAGGTCTTTTCTAAAGTCTTAAAAGATCAAATCTACAGTTTCATGGGTGTTTCTGTGTGATCTCATTGATGTCTAGAAGAAACTGTTATCTCCCTTTTTACTTTGCTGTGCAGCTTTAGTACAAACAGTGTTGTGACATTTTAGGAGGTGACACAGATCAGCTGGTATGCACTCCAAACCATTTTCCATGCTTCAGTCACAACACGTGGATAAGAAAAGAGACAATAAGGAGTCTTTAAAGTGACATTTGCATTGCATGTGATTCTTAGCTTTAGCATGATCACATAAATCCTTCTACATGGATCAAAAGTCATCCAGATTCTGTAATACTTGAAGAAGACAGATGTTATATTTTACTTTTTGTGTGTGCTTGGTTTATGTGACCAATATGTAATATGTCAACAGTATGATCTTAACTGTACGTTTTGAACTCAGGAACTTTGAAAAGGCTGTCTTTGTAAAGGATTAGTTTACCCAAAAGCAAATGTAAAAATTTTTATCCCAAATGTAGCTGATCAGCCAAGATATGTTATTCAAATTTTACATCTTTAGTTTAGAATTGGAGCAGTGAGGCTAACATTGCTAGCAAACACTATCAGTAGTCACCTAAATTGCCCAGTGTTCTGTGTATTCATGATAGTCATTATCACTAAAATTGATTCTAGATCAGCCCCTGTATTATTGTTATGACTGTCATTTTTAGTCAAACAGTATCCTAAAAGAGTCTGTGGGACCTTAATTAAGATGTGGATGTGTTTGGAGGAAGATGAGATCAATTGCGGTGATTCATTTTTTGGGAAAAAAGGTGACTTGAGGTGCAGAGTTTTTTTACATTAGGCTCACTGGTCTAGTTCTAATAAAATCATCTCCTTGTATCAGCACTCACAGTTAATCTGTTTCTCTGTATATTTTTTAGCCTCCTTTCACCTTTCACCAGATAGAGGGGCAGAGTTCATTCTAATTGGTCAGCAAGTGGAGGCAAATTCTGAACGGCTCTTTGAATTAATTTTTAAGACCTATAAATAACCCAGTTATTTCACAATTCATGGGTTGATAGGCACTCCAGATACCCAAATATAAGTAATATAGTTGTAAAAACACTGAAAATGTGAGTTTTTCATTACATGTCCCCCTTAAGACTAGAGAAAATGGAAAAAGCGAACCACCCAGTGTGGCCTTCCCTACTGCCTAAATAAACTTGGGCCTGTACCATCTTCAGCCAATGAACACCTTAAAGCTAAGCCTAGGAAAGAGAAAGATGTGATATGACAGCTAACTGAACAGCAGCAGCACCCCTGCGCTCACATTTTAAAATGATTTTCAATTCCAGAAGAAGCATTTTCATGAGTCCTAACTACATCTCATTCCACTCTCCCTGGGATGTCTTCGATCTGTCATCTCAGCATGTCTGATTACCCTTCTACCTCACAAAACTAACAGATGTTCATCAACATGCTGGAAGAGAGGGAAAGCAACTGATTTCAGCCAAAAGGGTGAGCGAGTTCAGTACCTGCAGAAAGGAGGGGATGACAGAGAGTGTCTCAGTACCTAAGAGACATTTTGAACAGAAGAGCAGAAGAAGAGAAAATGTTATTAACAGGCCATAAGTGGAAAGCACCAGAAAAAATAAATACACATCACTGAAAGATTATTCTGATGATTATCTTGAAATGGCTAGTGCACATGCTTACCGTGACACTTTTTTAGTTTGTTGAGCATTAACATGTTGTAACATGTAAGTTCTTGTTGATTTTTTGACTTATTTTTTTATTGCATTCATTTGACTATTTAACCTGGTAGTTATCATTCATCCATTCATTATCACACCCGCTTAATCCTTATTAGGGTCGCGGTTAGTCCCCCACCCCCTCACTGGGTGCAGGGCAGGGCATTACACTATTCAACTAAGCCCAGGACAGGGCGCCAGTCCATCGCTGGGTGACACACACACACACAGACACACCTACGGACAATTTTTAGAGTACCCAATTCACCTGACCTCCGTGTTTTTTGGACTGTGGGAGGAAACCAGAGACCCCGGAGGAAACCCACGCAGACACGGGGAGAACATGGAAACTCCGCTCAGATGGGGAATCGAACCCAAGACCCCAGCGCTGAGAGGCGAATGTGTTAACCACTAAGCCACCGTGCCCCCCTAGTTATCATATTAATTTAAAAATTATTTTATTGTTTTATTAAGCACTACATGGTCTTGCACCAGACTACATACCAAATATGCTTTCATTTTATAAACCAGGGAGGTGTCTCATATCTTCCAGTGCCTCTCTCTTAGTAGTTCCTCAAAGCAGAACAAAAATGTTTGGTGATGCCACTTTTAACCACTATGCTCCAAAATACAGCCTCCCTGTAGAACTGAGAGCAGCTGAGAATATTAATATATTTAAATCCAAATTAAAAACGTACTTATTTAGTCTGGCATTTATGTAGTGTTTTTTAAACATTCCATGGTTTTAGTTTTAATATACTTATTTTATATATATATATATATATATATATATATATATATATATTTATATATATATATATATATATTTATTTTATTTTTTTTTTTTTTAATAATCTTTTCTTGTCAATTACTTGTAAAGCACTTTAAACTTCACTTTGAACTGCCTTGTTTTGCCTGTAGATGTTTTATGTGTATCTGTGAAGGAATTGGGTGAACACGTTAAAGAAAAGCTATCAAAACAGAAGTGTATTGTACAGTGATGATGTTGCAGCTGTTCATAAATATACAGAAACTGATCATACTAAAGTTTTTTAAACTGCCTGATGGAAATTAAACATTGGATGACAAATAAACTTCAACAGCTGAAGTGAAATTATTCTGATTGTATGTTTTTAGTCCACCAATAAAAAACATTGGAGCAGTGTCAAATTATGTTTAACTCCTTGTTAAAACCCTGGAGGTGATTTCCAACTGGTTTAGTGTAAAATTTTACTCTGGTGTTAAGATGTCTTTGGCATTACAAACTTTATTTATCTTTTATTTGTTTTTAAAGCTCTAAATGGAGCTGCACTCTTCTATATCTCAGAGGCGCTAACAACCCACTCTTTACCCAACACTTTGAGATCAGATGTTATTAAATGTTCTGTGATCTTTCCTGAAACTAAAGGGTGACCATGCATTTGCAATTACAAAGTTGTGATTTTGGAACAGCCTACCTTTGGACGTTAGGTCTGACCCCTTTGTGTCCATATTGTGTCCAAATCTAGATTGAAAACACATTTTAATCAGTAAGCTTTTTGAAGTATGTAGATGTTTGTTTTTATTTTTGCATTTGGTATATATATGCTGTTGTTTATTGGTTTATTTGTGTGGAGTCATTTGGCTTTAAATGTACTGTATGAATAAATTATTGATATTTTGGTCAAGACTTATTTTAACCCTTAAATATCAGAGTTATCAGCAACAATAGCACAAACATTGTGCAATTCAATATTGATTACTTCTTACATCATTTAAACAGTGTGTAAACTTCAGTCACAAGCTTTCAATCAAAGACACATTTGTGATTGTGAATATATGAGTTATTTAATGATTAAAAAAGTGCTGTATTTACAGTCTTTCTGAAGAAAACACATTTACATTTACATACTTGCCATTTTTTGGTCATTATTTTATATAGAAACAAATTATACAAACTCAGAAGGATAGACTTGTACCTGTCAAAAGAGAATGTAAATTAAGTGCAATTCAGTGAGAAATCTGTGATGCAATTAAATATGTAATTATGTAATATAGTTATGTAATCTATAATAATATAAAGCAACCACAGAGGTACTTATGGCTTCTAGGGGTTACAAGTGTCATATCTCAGCCATGTTTTCTAACATGAAACATGGTGGATGGTGGAATGTAAGCCTCTGTGTTGTGTGTGTGTTTCTGTGCACCATTAAAGACCATTTAACCTAACCCTTTGACATTACCCTAAAAGGCCACAAGGTGAAGTCTTTATTATGGCTCAACAGGAGACAAATAGTCAGGTCAGTGCTGTCTCAGGTTTTACAACTCAGCTGCTAAAGAGAAAGGACTACAAATTCAACACACACACACACACCCACACACACACACACACACACACACACACACACACACACACACACACTGAGCCACACACTCCACATTTCTACTTACTGGTCACTGCTTTATCTCCTGGTGGGATGGTCTTATATCAGCTTCCTCAGATACTCTCCAGTGTGGGTAAAGGGGGATTTTTAATGAGCTTTCACTGATCCAACTATTTCCTCTCTAGGCTGCTGAACAGTTACCCCCTGCAGCCCCTGATCCCTATGGGTTCATTTGGAAATAGAGCCCTCACTTTTAGTGGTCCCCGGCTTTGTTTTCTTTGCAAATCTGGACCCCATTTTCAACCTCAGGACAGAAGACAATTCTCCTCCACTAACACTACTGTGTGGCCTGTGAATGGTATTTGTTACATTTGTGCAGTCAGCAGTTTTCTATTGTCATGGAGGAAAGTTATATAAAGAAAGGCTTGTCCAGTTTTGTGTGCCAATATTTCTGCAAATTGTGGTAGAAATGGTAATTAAACAATGAATTGCTTGACCTTAGCAATAGGATGATGTATCATGTGTCCATGATGCACACATATAAAGTCAGGGAAAACAAACTGCAACACATATGCCTGTTTTAATGTGCATTACTGCAGTGTTTTGCCTATACTAAGACTACTAGACTACTATACTGTTACTACATCCTCTCTCTATATAGACTGTACAGTAATAAAAACTTTTCACAGACAACACATGAATTTATGTGACTGATGGTAAAATTGTCCAATTATTCCCACAAGACTTTCTGTATTCTTTTTATTATGGACATTTGGTCCTTCATAAAGATCTCTCTCTCTTTCTCTCTCTCTCTATCTATCTATCTATCTATCTATCTATCTATCTATCTATCTATCTATCTATCTATCTATCTATCTATCTATCTATCACCTTATATATCTTGTAATGCCTAAATTATGTTAAGATATATACTAATGATATATAACCAAAGAAATTGCAATTGGAAAGTGTGAGAATGAGAGATGGCACAAGCACTGAGCTTTTTCTGATTTTTATGAATATCCTTTGCCTTTTTTAATAATGACAGAAAACTGAGAGAGAAAAAACTTTTTGAGAGTAATATAACTGGAGCTACTTTGAGAGCTTGGTGGGGGAGGATAGCTGTATGGATGGAGGAAAGACGGGGGGTGATGGCAAGGTCCCAAACCATTTCCATGCACATACTTATGAGAACCATACGGCACGCTCTGAGAAAAAGGGAGACTGTTACACCTCCCCCAGTTTTCTAACACACACAGACACACACACACACACACACACACACACACACACACACACACACACACACACACACACACACACACACACACACACACACACACACACACATCCCTCCCCCAGCCCTGCCTCCTCTGAAAACATACAATTCTTTTTTTGCAACTCTTCCCATAGCTCATGCTCAATACTAACACCCCCCCCCACACACATCCAACTAACCCGACTCCTCCTCTTAGGAAAGTCAGGGGACAAACTGCAACTCATATCCAGGCATTAAACCTCTACTAGAAAGGAGAGAGAGAGAGAGGAGGGCTGAGAGAGAACGTACTGACAGAAGAGCTCAGATGAAGTGGGAGAGAGTAAATGTGGTGGAATAGCTTTTGAATTTGTCAAGCATCCACTAATAGAGGAAGTGTAACCAGTGTGGGGAAGAAGCAGTGAGAAGAAGCACACATAGAGAGACAAAGTTGCTAGAAGAATGGGCTCTCCTGTGCTCTCTGGTGTGACTCTGCTCTCTGTAATGCTATATGTTTCTAGCGTATGGACTCAGGAGTTGAGGGACCGAGATACATTGTGCAATGGAAACAGCTGTTTGGTACTTTACTGGCAGCGTATGATCTTTCTGGATGCCTGGCGAAGCTGCAAGAGCAAGGGAGGCGACCTGGTGACCATAAAAAGTCCAGAGGAGGAAAACATGGTGGATACACTCTTCTCTAATATGGATCTGATGAAAGACCAACGTGTACGTGTGTGGATTGGTTTGCAGAGGCCGCCCCGCAAGTGCTCTCCAACTCACCCCATGCGGGGGTTCTTCTGGGTCACCGGAGAACAAGAGACCCAATATACCAACTGGGAGCAAGAGGACTCCCCAAACACCTGTTCAGTTCCTCGTTGTGTGGGCATAAGTTATACTACTGCTGGACCAGAACAAGAGAACAACTTTAAATGGAAGGATAGACCTTGCTCAGTTGCTGTGGATGGTTATTTGTGCAGGTATGCTTTCCATGGTATGTGTCAAGTTATTGAGAGTGAAGGAGGTGGGAATACATTATATACTACCCCATTTCACCTGGTCACTGCCTTCTTGACTCATATTCCATTTGGGTCCGTAGCAACTGTACCTTGCCTTACCAAGGATGACCAGACAGTGCTGTGTAATGATAGAGAGGATGGGACTGTGGGCTGGAACAGAGATCCTCCTTTCTGTTCTGATGCCCCCGTTTATGGAGCCAAGACAAGCTGGTGTCACAAGGACAGAGGTGGATGCCACCACTACTGCATAGATGAGGGTGACCACTACTATTGTGTCTGCAATGAAGACTTTGTTCTGGCTGAAGATAGAAAGACTTGCGTTCACATTGATCCTTGTCAAGACTCTCCTTGTGAGTTTGAGTGTCTGGCAGTGATGGACAGTTATCGCTGTGCCTGCCCTGATGGCTACATGTTAACACCAGATGAACGTGGTTGTCTGGATGTGGATGAATGCCTGCAGAGCCCATGTGAACACATATGTATAAATATTCCAGGCAATTTTGAATGCAGCTGCCATGATGGATATCAACCAGATGAGGAGGGCACTTGTGAGGATGTAGATGAGTGTGCAGACTCTACATGTGAACATAATTGTCAAAATGTAATTGGTTCTCACATCTGCTATTGCCATGATGGCTTTGCTCCTCTGCCAGAGGATCCAAGTCGCTGCCACGATATTGACGAATGTCAGATTCCAGGAACCTGTGAGCAGATGTGTATCAATTACAATGGGAGCTTTGAGTGCCATTGTAAAGAAGGCTATGAATTTGATTCTAATGGGTATTCATGTAGACCTGTTGGTGATGACCAAGAATCTCCTACAGTAACTGCTTCCTACCCCTGGCTCACAGGTATTCCTGACCATATATGGAACCCCCAAAGGCCAAGGTACCCCTGGCCTCAAGAGCCTGACTCAGATTATGAGACTGATATAGAGTCTTTGGATTGGCTCACAGAGCCTCCTTCTAATGTAGAAACATTTCCCCCAGACATACTGTGGCTCACTAATGCTCCCCAGGAGGAGACTGAAATCACCCCACCAAGTGAGAGTGCCCCTGGAATTATTAATGTGGAATGGGAGCATTCAGATATGCAAACAGTTAAAATTGAAGCTTTTTTACCATCCACCACTTCAACTCCATTTCCTGACTACTATGAGGATGAGACTACCAAAGTACCCACAGTGCCGCCTACCACTACTGTAGCAGGTGGTGCTTGGCAATGGCTGTGGTTCAGTCCAACTCCAAAGGAGCATGATAACAAGGGAACTGTGCAACGACCTCTCATATTTGATGAAAACTATGACTATGGTCCTGATGTTAATGATTACAACTATGAATCAACCATTTCTGAAAGAGAACTGTCAGTCACAACTCAGCTTGTTCCATCTACTCAAATATCAGAAGAATCTATTAAAGATGGCAGCAACAGTGTGGAGACTCAGGGTAGCAACGGGTTACTGATTGGATTGTTGGTACCTCTTTGCATCTTCATTGTAGTGATGATAGCTTTGGGCATTATTTATTGTACTCGATGTACCGCAAAGCCACAGAACAAGAATGCCACTGACTGTTACCACTGGATTGCAGGTGCTGGTGACAAAGCAGCTGCAGATATAGCAGGTGGTGGTATGACTAAGGTCTAACAAACCTGTGCCAGGGCAAGGCAATGAACATGTACATAAAGTTTTAAACTTTCACAGCAAAGAATGTCCAAAAGGAATTAGATGAAGAGTTGTCTTATGCCATTCCAATCCTCAATGACACTTATTATTTGTGGACATTTATAAGGAACATCTACTGGAGGGGACACAGAGGAATCGGAAAACCACTAGCACTATTTTCTCTGCTGTAATATGAGAGACAATATGATCTATTCTTCTATTGCTCACCCTGATCACCCTGCCTGTGAAACAGTTGCTTAATCATTGCAATGCAGCAACTATAAAGGCATAGTTCATGTGACACTTTAGCCTTTTAACATATTTATTTTGGGTCATGAAGGAGCATTCCATGAGAATGATTGTTCTTTTTTTCTTACAGGAGAGACATAACATCAAAGAAATGCAATTTGTTGTAGCATTTCTCCAGTGACTTTGTAAATATCATACTTTACTGCCTGTTTCCATTCTCTGAGCCAGACTTGGTGGATTCTGTTTTTATTCTGCATTAATTGTTGGCATCCCAGACTTACTGCCATTAACCCTAGTGAGAAGGGGGACCTTGTGGTGTATTGTCTGGTTTCAAAGGCATTTATCATGCTTTCAACAAAATGGACAAAGTTTCCAGTTCAATCAGTGGATTCAATTGTCTTCCCCCACTGAGTTTTAGTCATATTTAATCAGCATTTATGAATATGTGGCAATGCTGTATGACCACATTTGTTTGTGCTTTGTGGTTTTATTAGCTTAAAACACACACACACACACACACGCGCACACACACACACACACACACACACACACACATCTAGGGGATGAAATTGTGACAACAGTCTTATTATGATTTCACTTATGTCTGAAATTATTTAATGCAGTGGGCTCATTTTGAATTTGTTGTTAAATTAATTACTCATTAAGAAATATTAATGCTTTGTTATGTACATTGGTGTCATTATTCGACAGAAACATGCACAAGATATCTAAATACACACTGTTACACTGTTTTGTTTGTTGACAGAATAACAATGTCTGACTATGCCAGAGGTTAAAGTCTTATGCAAAGGTTTGGGCACCACTGGTTGCTATATTTTCTACAAATGTCTGCACATGCTAATGCATAGTTACACATTAATGAATTACACATTTTGTAAAAAATGCAAGAAAGGTGTGGCACACTAAACATTGTTTTCTGAAAATAAATAGAAACTGTGCATTAACTGTGCATAAAATATAGAATTGTGTTCGTTGTAAAGGTGAACTTTAAAATTTGACCAGGGGTGTCTAATCGTTTCCATAAGACAGTATAAAATCTTTGTACATATTGAATAATACTTGTTGCTCCAATCCTTCACTCATGTTATTTCATATAGCATGTTATTTCACTTTGCTATAATTTCATGCTCATCAACTAGCTTAAAAACTTCATTTCAATATGTCTGAAAAATTGGAATTGTCAGTTATACAATAACAGCTCAGTAGCTTATCCATACATGAGCATTCCAGCATGTTATTTATATCTCCCAACACCTCCTTTGGTGGCATCAAATCAGGCAAGTGACCCTTCTCTTATGTGTGGTACTGTAACATAGCTTTAAGTGTGTTCTGGGAATGCCCCATGATAGGTTGTCTCTCCTATATGAGTGATGGCAGATGTCTGAAATTTCAAAGTGCCTTGACTGCAGCAAAAATGCCTGAATGTAATGTACATATCTATATCTGAGGATTTTGTTGCCATGTATGACTGGCAACTCTGTTAGGCTAAGCCATCTTACCCCATCTTAAACATCACATGATAGAACAACGTTTAATTGGGCTGAAAGTACTGTAGTGGGTGTAACTTTTTCCCTGCAAGTATTTATTTTATGTTGGTATTTTTTTCTTACCAAGCCTCAATAAAGACTGTAAACACTGTTAAATAATCTGTTTTTTATATTAATAATAATAATTCTTATTTATAAAGCAAGTTTCTTACAGGTAGCAATTTAAAGACTTAAAATTTAGATTTATATTTTCAAATATTTCTTTAAGGTGTGCCCAACCATTGTGTAAATGTAATATAACAAAAAGAGGAGGGTTACGGCAGGTATGGCAGAAGATCAGTGCCTGCAGATCTAAGATCATGTGTTGTAACATAAGCAAACAGATTACATATGAGATAAACAGAAATTACACAAAAATGTTTTAAAAACAAGTAAATCCTAAGAGATACAGGAATCTAATGTATTTCTTTCAAAATGATTTTGAGGTGCACTCTCAATTTTTTATTATGATTCTGCTGTATTTTGTAAAATCAGAGAACATATTCTATTCTTACAAAGTCCAATTTAATTAGTTAATTACCATAATCTATCATGCTTGTGACACATGCATGGGCAAAGTTTTTTTCTTCATCACTGGTGTAGAAAAGCCTTAACTTTAGCAATGTCCCTTAAATGATAAAAGACAACTTTAATGGCTATGTTTACATGATGAATAAAACTTGTAAGCTTGGTATGAGCAAAGTGACCCAGTGTCCAACAATGTTTTCTCTGCATTTTACTGTCAATAATTAATATTTCGGCTTTTTCTTGATATAACTATGGAAAATATTGACATGCTAAGAAATATCTGTCTAATAGCTTTTAAGACTTTATGAATGTTTAACCTTGTATGTGTGTGAAAATGGATGTCATGTTTCATTCACTAGATAAATAATTGCAAGTTCAATTAACATCAGTTAGTAAATGAACAGAACAATAATTGTGTTACATTATGTTTTTCTAAATATAACTTTCATTATTTCCATTAAACTTTTTAAGTAGCCAGGCTATTTACTTATTTTGTAAAAATATTTTACAGTGTGCAAAGATAATAGAAAAGGACCTAAAATTGACCCTTGTGGAACTCCACAAGAAATGTAAAAATTATTTGAAGAATTATTTTTGAATGAGACAAAGAAATGTTTATAATTTAATTAAATACTTTTAAACCATTCTGAAACACAGTTTGTGTGAACTGTACTGAAAACTGCATACAGATAATATATTAGTGTCATGACAAGGACTACATATTTTGAATAGTTCCAATAAAGACCTCATGTGACATTTTAGCATGACAAAAATGGGCATTCATTCTTCTCAAGCTTATCAAGCTTCCACCAACTCTTCACCACCTTGAAGTGTTGTGATTAATGGGGGTTCTAAACCTCAATGCCAATCTCTTTCAAGCCAGTGAAAAATGCTGCAGAGATATTCATAGCATGATGAACATCATACATCAGCAGTACTCTATGAAACAAAGGCTTTATTTAGTAGGAATGAGATCTGAGCAGTCTTAGATACTTAATCAAAACTGTTCTACATTTTGTGACACACTGATGTTTACATTTGCAATACAGTTACAGTATATTTTTCTGATAGGATATTCATATTCATAAGGAATTCTTGGTGTTTTCCTGCAGTGCCTTCTGGACATCTTCAGTTGACCAGGGTGATTTTAGCATCCACTTTTCAAAGCAGTCATTCCATAGTCTGTGTCTGAAATCACATTATTTTGAGTCTTGGGGTGTTTTGAAGCCTTAGCAGACAGTTTGACTCATGTAGCTCATTCAATTTAAACCATTTCAATGTTTTTATGATAGTGTAGCTGAAACAATCATTACTGGTACAATATTGTACTGACATGAAGACTCTGAAAATGTCAAAGTTCTCTTAGAGTACCGCAAGAATATATGAAAGTTATTTTACCTTTCCAAGAGAGCGAGCACAACCACATTTATTGTAGCTACACAGTAGTGGAGAAGACAGCTTGGGTAACATCTTCTTGGGCCCTGTCACTGTGGTGCCATATATATGAGCAAAATATGTAAATCAAAAATAGTGACAAATACATCAAATATTCTACTAAAATTGTATTCTTCTCAGCAGGGCTCTAAAAATAGAACAAGTTCACAAACTTTGGATTTACTCACCCATCTTTTTGTTCTTTGAGTCAATCAATAACTTCAGCTTCAAGCTCCAAAGACCAAAAGAAAAAAGACAAAAATGTGGTGCACAGAGAAAAAGAGTTAGACAGGTGAGATAATAACAAATAAAAGTCAAATACGTGATAGGGAGACTGGGACCAGCAGGACACTAAAAAACAATGAGAATCAGTAGTCTGGTAGGTTTAGCAATCTTTATGAATTTAAAATGTTGACTGAAAGAAATGGCAGTGCCATGTATTGAAATAATAATAATAATAATAATAATAATAATAATAACTGTAGACTGTGCCAGTGAAGTGAAGACAAGAATGGCCATGGGCATGTTGGTGATGGTCAAATTGACGAAGATGTGGAAAAGCAAGTCAATTAGCACCA
>BRDA01008339.1:30183-49884 GCA_036984385.1 Crenuchus spilurus | reverse complement strand
GATAGTAAGATACAGATACAGGTTTACAAAGAGAGGGAGAGAGAGAAAAAGAGAGAGATACAGATACACAGAGAGAGTGAGACATACTCATATTCAGGGGCTCTGTCCTCTATTTGTATTTGTTGGAACTGCACTTCTTTCCACCATCCCTCGGGCCCACACACAAACACACACACACACACACACACACACACACACACACACACACACAAACACACACACACACACACACACACACACACACACACACACCTGAGCTCTCACTCTCTCACAAAAACACTCATCCCATCCACCCTCAGTGACCCTCTGAAAGTCATGCAGAGGAGTCTGTGTGTGTGTGTGTGTGTGTGTGTTTTCCTATATTTTTAAGAGAAAATCTAACCAGATTAGATTAGATTCTACTTTTTGCCAGTGTGACTGCACACTATGTATAATTTGACCTCCACTTTTAGCCCATTTGTGCAGTGAAACACACACACTAGTGAACACACTAGGCTGTGAGAACATGTGTCTGAAACAGTGGGCAGCCATATCCATGATGCCCGTGGAGCAGTTCAAGAGCACTTTATTCATGACCTGCCCGGGATTGAACAGGTGACCTTCCGGTCACAAGAACAGATCCCTAACCACCAGGTTACGGCTGCCCCTATATATACAGTATATATATGTACACTGTTCAAAAAAATAAAGGGAACACTTAAACAACACAATGTAACTCCAAGTCAACCACACTTCTGTGAAACCAACCTGTCCAGTTAGGAAGCAACACTGATTGTGAATCAATTTCACCTGCTGTTGTGCAAATGGAACAGACAACAGGTAGAAATGAGAGACAATTAGCAAGACAACCCCTATACAGGAGTGGTTCTGCAGGTGGTGACCACAGACCATTTCTCTGTTCTCATCCTTTCTGGCTGATATTTTGGTCACTTTTGTCAGTTCTCTCACCATAGAGGTAGCATGAGGTGATGTCTACAACCCACAGAAGTTGTTCAGGTAGTGCAGCTCATCCAGGATGACACATCAATGCGAGCTGTGGCAAGAAGGTTTGCTGTGTCTGTTATTTTGTTCTTAACGCATTCCACCATGTAATAAATAAAGATTTTCAACTGGAATATTTTATTCATTGAGATCTAGGATGTGTTATTTTAGTGTTCCCTTTATTTTTTTGAGCAGTGTATATATATATATATATATATGGCCTTTAAAGAAGATACTGTGAAATGAAAAATACAAATACAAAATATAGGAAGATATACCTTTAAAGAAGATACTGTGAAATGAAAATGTCAGTATAAAACTGTCCTGTTTGATGCTTTGGTGAAATGGTCCAAAACATTAAAAGTGTTATTGTATTATTGAATGTTCAGAAATGTATGACATCACATATAGTGCAACTCAAGTCCTGACAAGGCATAAAAACAAATCTGCACCTGTGTGTGTGTGTGTGTGTGTGTGTGTGTGTGTGTGTGTGTGTGTGTGTGTGTGTGTGTGTTCAGGTGTGTTGAGATGAGACGTCAACTGCGAAGCCCGGAGAGAGAACAGATTTCCCCACCTTCATCTCCCCATGGGCACCTGGCAAAGGAACAGCATTCATGACTATGTGTGTGTATGTGTGTGTGTGGTGTGGGGCATTGGGGTGGAGTGTGTGTGTGTGTGAGAGAGAGAGAGAGAGAGAGAGAGAGAAACTTTGGCAGGGACTTGGCAGGCCTTATTTCGTAGCCAAAGACGCTCTGCTGCCAGAAGAGAGGTTGCCAGAGGACAAAGAAAGGAGTGCGTATCTGCCATCACAAACTAATCCACCGTCCAGCAGCGGTCCGAGCCCAGAAAAAGAACAGAACAGCAGTACAATCACAGCATTGCTTTCAAAAGCACGCCTGGGCTACTTATTATGCAGTTTGGGTTTTGCTTGTGATGCTCTTATTTCAAATGAAGAAGGCTGCGATGTGAATTTAGAGGCGACTGAACATTCTGATACACCTGAATGAAGGAAGTCAGCTTGCGTTCATTAAAAAAGCATATTTAAATTCTGTTCCATTGGGCCCTAAACTACACTGACTAGTCTGCGAGAACTGAATTAAGATCTAGATGAGGTTTGAGTGGGTTGAGAAAAGTTTGGTGATGTATTTTGACAGAAATCGCAGGGCTTGTTTAGGTGAATATCGAGTTATCAGGATTGTTCACAGCTCGTTTTAAACTAAAGATAATTTGGACTCTGTGAACATGTGTTGGGTGAGAGACTACATCTGGGCTAAGCAATAAATATTGTAAATATGATTCATGAGAGAACCAGTCATTTGATAAGTGATATGATAAGTGATAAGTGATGATCAGTATGGCTTATAGTGAGTTGGCTGGCCAATCTGTCTCAGTAATATGATGGTCAGTAGTAGTTTTGGCACAGTGGGGAGCTGCTGGAAAAGGAAATGGGCATCTCAATAAAGCTTGTCAGCAGATGGAAGTATGAAGTGCTCTAAAATGTCCTGGTAGACGGCTGTGTTTGAAACTGCACACTGGGCTTCAGACACCTGTGCCTCTCAACTCTTCCTCCAGACTCTAGGAGCTTGATTTCCAGAAATGCAAAATTGACTTTCATCTGAAAAAAGGACTTTAGTCCAGGTAAGACACTTCTAATGTCTCTAGTTCAGGAGCGTTGATATAAGAAATGTGACAGTTGTAGCTGAGAGATAAAGTATTTATACTGTTTGCATAGAAATATTCAACTGGATGTTCATGAGCTATAAGTCACTGATTAACAATAAAACAAGAAAGTCTCCTTTTTTAATTCAATGATGAAGAAAAATGAACTTTATCACAATACTCCTAATGTTTGATGTATGACTGTATAAAAGCATGCAGGCAGGCCTGTGTGCAATGCAAAGCACAGCATGTCATTTATCACAACATCAACATCATCATCATATTGCTCAGCTTCCATCACTGGTCTCAACGGACTCGACATCCATCCCGTGCTCAGATGCCATTAGCAAATGGAGAGCAACTCGTCTGGCCAATTACCGTGCAGCGGGACAGATTTCATTACGGGTCTGGCCATATGGGAGGGTGTTGTTTCTGAGGTCTGTCTAAAGCTGGGGTTTACCAGCGGGCCGGCTACAGCGTCTGCATGGAAACCCTTTAGCCTCATTCACTCAATGCATCTCGCCACTAATCTGGTTAGCTTACTAAGGATCCAGCTCCAGCCAGAGGAAAGCAGCCAGATTTGATTACTGGATGCATCTAAATCAGGAGACATATCGATCCAGGAGCTTCAGAGCATTTTTTTGTTTGTTTCCGAGATGAAGCTCTAGCCTGAATTCTTCCACTATGGACAAGTGCATTTCTTTAGGCTTCTCAAATAGATCTGTCATAAATCACATTGTGTCAGTGCTCCAAGTTAGCATAAACGCTATATTTGAACTTGTGGGCCGCAGCCTTTGAGCCCATACATGCCCAGAAGACCATAATTATAGGCTGAGCTTTGCTTGATTGGGGTTTTGGTGACCACAAGTCAGCTGCTGTGTGTGTTGGCCGCTCCCTGTGGTCAGATTCTGCTATTGTACAGTTTCCTAAGTGTCTATTGCAGACCACAAAGCCATAGACAACTAAAATACACATTTCTGGTGATTGAGTCCTTTGATATGCTGAAGCAAACTCATATTCCATGAAACACAAGTATTTACCAAACAAATGACACCATTTATACATCCTGAACTCATTACTGGAAGACAGAACGAGCAGAAAGCAACCAGCAAGCCTGTGTTGAAGATAAACTGGAATTATTCTCAGGTTTCTCTGCAGACATGGCCTTTCCCTGACTTTTACATACAATTACCCATTACTTACCTATACAGAATAAGAAGAGCTCTACTAAATTCAATGGAAATGTCACTGAATTTCATAAAAACAGGTTCTCAAATATCACAGATATGACATATTTCATCCAAAGAAAAGTGCTATATTTCACAGCAGTTGTTAAATAAATCTTGTTAATCAAACAGACACGCAAACATAAGTTCACCAACAAGTGTAGCAAAATCTCTTGCTCAGGAAAGCAGCCTTAGCTGTGAATCTGTAAAGATTCCTCTCAGGAATCTAGTGTCGTCAATGTAGCGTCACATTTCTGCAAGGCACAGCTCAATCAAGCCTGGAAAACAGTGCATTAGCTTAGGTCTCAAAAGCGCTATTCAGTCTAGATTAAATATAAATGGAGGTCTTGCGGTTATTTCGTCTTTTACAGGCACTCCTCTGTGATTTTATTCCCATTTTTCCTCTTCCTCTCTGACTTTACGTACTGTTTTTTTTTTAAATGAATAATATTTTGGACCAACGTATAAGCGGAAGATGATGGATGGATGGATGGATAATACTTTGGACCTATAATACTGGTTTTAAAAAAAACTGATTTTTTGGAATTTTCAGGTTTATTAACGATAACCAATAAAAATAAAAACAAATTATGGTAGATACCAACATTTTACACACATAAATAATTTAAAGAAACTCTTATGATGTGGATAATGTAATGCAATGTCAAATTTGTTACATTATGGACTTTTACATGGAGTCACAAAGAGGCCAACAGAGGGTGCTCCTGCTGTACAAGCTAAAAATAGGACACAAGATGAAATTATCAGCCACATTTCAATTAAAATAATTTATTTTTTACTTTGCTTATAACTTTTTTTTATTTTTGGCAAGTAATATAATGGCTGCTGATATATTGTGCATCCCTCCTCAAAAAGTGTGCAGCTGTTAAGCAATATTGAACAGACTTGTAGTATCAGACTGAAAGACACACATGACATGGCTAAAAACAGTCAACATTAGCCTGAAGTCTGAATTTTTGCCCATTTTTGTGGAAAACAGTATGTACTTAAATATCAAAAGTAAAAAATATGTTAAGTGATTATAGATGTTATGTAACAGATGATGAACTAACTGTATTCATAAGACCTCTGTAGTGTCAGTTGTGTGTGCTGAGAGCTGGCTGGTGACTCACCCGTCGTCGGAGGCGATCTCTCTCCTCACGGATGGCGCTCATGGTAGCTTTGGTGCGATTCAGGTCCTCCTCTTTGCTGCAGAGCATTGCTGTCAGGCTCTCATTCTCCTCTCTGAGCCCTGACAGCTCCTTCTCCCAGCGTACTCGCTCCTCACACAGACTGGGGTAGAAATCCCTGCCCAGGGCTCCCTCAATCTCCTCTACAGTCTGAACACAAACATTTTATTTTAGACTGATACAATCCAATAAGTTCATTTGAATAAAGTTTTTATGCAGTCATTGCAAATATTATGTATATTCAATGGACAATAAAATAATTCACCAGAACTGTGGTTAACACCAAAAGTGCTGCGCCTGGTTGACCTACTTCTATTTAGAAGCGCTGGTCATTTGACCGCAGCAACCAAAAAAATAATTTCTTTGCAGGGATAGCTGGCAACAGGTGTCACAAAGGTTTGCGTTTGCTTCTAAAAAATCTTTAGTATATAAAACTTTTACATTTCTTATATAATCAATTAATTAACAATATATTTACATTTAAACAAAACCAAATTTATTTAAAGTTCAAACTGAATGTGTGTTAAAAAAAAAGTGTATATTAGGGCTGTTGAAGTTAACATGAGAACACATGAATGTAATCTCACTTTAACCTGATAAAAAAAAATAGTGCTGTTAAAGTTTTGTTTGTCCCTGAGAGTCTCTAGTTCATGTGACTTGACCACGCGCAGCATCATTAAAAGTAAAGGAGTAAAGGCTGCTTTATACTTTCTGCATCAAGTATTGCATGAATGATGATGCAAGGCTTGTGCATTTGCCTTTTAAAATAATCTTTATTGACATTTTTCACTATACAAAACATTTATTGATACTTATATGAAATGTATTGTATACTTGACTTACGAGTTTAATGCCGCTCCAGTTCTAAACTAAAGAAGTGAGACCTCAAACCTGTTTTGTCTGGTAGACTACATCAGTGCTAAGTGGAAAATGGAGTCATTTTTACATGCAAAGATTTTTTTTTTTACATTTTTACATTTTACACTTTTACAAGATTTTTGCATAAACTAGAAGCTTGCTGACTTGGACTGCAATGTATGTATGATATACATTACTCCCTTAAAACCTCAGAATTAACACTACAGTGTTGTTCTTTGAGTCTTCAGGCAGGATAATCTTTAGAAAAACCTCTGAAATTGGTTACTTGGTTTTTCCAATGTCAGAGCTCAATCTGATTTCTGTGCTATAGTCCCATTAAGCATCTTGACAGCAGACTGATGTCATTTGGTGAATCATTGAATGATGGTTAGAATTTGCAGCTGAAGACAGTATTAAACTGTTTTACTGTAATTATATTCAACGAGTATATTCCCTCATTTAGGAAAAGTGCAAGGGAATACAAGAAATAACAAGAAACAAGAAACTAGGAATAACTAGTAACAACAAGACAATGAGAGAACCAGGAAATATTAATAATGAGGAATACAGCTTATTGATTGAGTAAATAACATATGTGTGGCAGAAGCCCACATACAGTGCAGTCCACATAGAGCACCAAACAAGAGGGACAGAATTCTCTAAACCAAGGGAACCATGACAATTACAGCAGTGCACGATATTACTTTAAACAGATGTACACCGTCATATTTTATATTTATTAAAGTCACCTATAATATGTCTATGCAGTGTAATTTTGTGTAATTAAATTCACAGTTTTGGATTAAATTATGAGCAAAAATGAACTTTTTTATGATATTCAGTTTTTTTCCGAAAATACTAGTATAAAAATGTTAAGAATACAGACCACTTTAAGCAGATCTGAATGAGTAATAGGGTTGTACATTCTGGCATGTTTTATTTTCCAGCATATATTGAACCTTCAGGTGTTTTAATGGTGATTTTCTACTGAACATAACACAATCCTGGGCTGAGCTTCATTAGAGTCTGGGAAACCTATCTTTACACAGGAACAAAGGGTGATCCACACACTTAAAGTAAATAAAGCCATCATTACACAGTCCTTATAAAAGTGACGTGTAACCAGTAATGAGGACGAGCACAGCCAGAAACATCATTTTAAATTGCAGCATATACAAAATAACTACTGCAAATTTGGCCTTTATGTCAAAAACTGATATTACTGCCACTTTATCAGCAGGTTTTACTGTGAGGATGAAAACATTAAGCTGTATTTATGTTCTGGAGAAAAATGAGCCCTAAATTATGTTCCAGGGACAAGTTAAATACAGCCTTTAGAGATGGGTGATGTCTACCTAACTGGCATATGATGATGTCTGCAGGGAAACATCGACATGGATGATGACATTTAATGATGAGACTATAAAGTTTTATATACATTCAGTGACATGCAACATTTTGGACACCCCTGTTAAAATGGCAGGTTTTTCTGAGTTAAAAAATCAGACCAACATGAATCATTTCAGACCGTTTTCCATTTTTAATGTGATCCATAATCTCTACAATTTCACTGAAAAACAAACTGAACTCGTAAAGCAGTGAAAAATACAAATAAAGACTAAAAGAATATGGTTGCATAAATTAGGCTTGGGCGGTATAACGGTATTTTGTTATACCGCGGTATTTAAATATGGTGACGTATCTAAAAATTATGACGGTATTAGTCACATGAGGTAATGCAGCAAATTTAAAAAAGACGTCTATTAAAACCTGGACTTAAACGTGCTTCACACGTCAGCAAAATACAGCGCCAGTTTCACAGAAACACACACACACACACACTTGATACTTTATTTCAAAACTAAACAAGTAATTGTTTATTTCGGTCTCTGGTAAAGTTATTGTTACTTGCTTCAGGGTAGCGAGGCTGCTTCCCCTTTCCCCACATGGTTATCTCCCTTCGAGCTGCGGATTGGCTGTTCCCCTCTTTACGTGGCAGCCAATGGCTGTGTGCCCTGTGGACTAATCTGGGATGGGGTGTGGCTTTGGTTTGGCCGTGCAGCAGAGAGAGTGAGAGGAGGAGAAGAGCAAAACGGAGCACACGGAAAGGACAGACACGCACACAGAGCACCAGCAGGTGCACGCGCGTTTTTTTTGTAGCTCTCTCTCCTCCAAGCCACTACCAGAGACACTCTTGTTTTGCCACACTACTGAGAAGACTCTGTTTGAGACACTACAAAGACCGTGTTGCCACACAATGACTGTGAAACAGTCTGCTTGAGAAAGGCTCTTTAGCTTAGCCAGGCTAAGGACTGGGGGGCGAAGGGGGCACTCAGCTGCAGCAGCAGCCGCCGCCGCAGATAATACAACATACCGCGGTATTTTCTCAAGCTCATACCAAAGTATGAAATACACAAATTCCACCCAACCCTAGCATAAATATGGACACCCTCTTGTAATTTGGATTGTGGATGTGTTCAGAATTAACTTATCACATCCAAACTCATGTTAAATAATAGTTAATGCACAAATGCCATAATTTAAGGTCATTCTGATTAACCCCAAAAAGTTCAACTGTTCTAGTAGATTTTCTTTATATTTAATCAGTTTCACTTATAGCAAAAGCCACTAAGAGCTTATAAAGCATTAAAGGGATCTCATAGTTGAAAGGCATCAGTCAGGAAAAGTAGACAAAACATTCATAAGGTATTAGATATGCAATGAAACACAGTGAAGATGGTGATCAAAAAGTGGATACAATTTGGCACAACAGTGACATTACCAGGAACTGCAGTTCCCTCCAAAACTGATGAAAAGACAGAAAGAAAACTGGTCCAGGAGGCTGTCAACAGGTCTACAGCAACAATAAAGGAATTGCAGGAATTTCTAGCAAGTATTTGTTGTGTAGTACATGTGACAACAATGGCATATGTTCTTCATACATCTGAGCTGTGGGGTAGGGAGGCAAGACGGAAGCACTTTCTTATAAAGAAAAACATCCAGACTCTGCAATGTTTGCCACAATCATGTAGGGAAAACATTATAGTCTAAAGAGAGTCTAAAGAACATTTTGGCCTTAATTCCAGAAGGTTTAAACAATGCAAAGGCCTTCAGGCCTCTGCTACAAAGCTAAAGATGAAGAGGAATTTCACCTTTGACATGACAACAACCTAAAGCAGACCTCCACACTGACAAAAATAATGACTTCATCAGAAGATCAAAGAGTCCCAGTCAGAGCTCAGACTTGAATTCAGTTGAAAATCTGTGGTTGGACTGAAGATGCCCTCACAATCTGACAGATTTGAAGTGCTTTTATAAGGCAGAGTGGGCATAGATTGTCAAGTCAAAATGTGCCATGCTCCTACCCATAAGGTCTGAATTCTGTCATAAATTCAAAGGGATCTTCAACAAAGTATTAGTTTAAGGGTGTCCATACTTATGCAACCACATTATTTTAGATCTTTATTTCAATAATAAAGAAATAACGATTTTATTTACGAGTTTATTTTTCAATGGAACTGTACAGATTATAGGTAACATTAAAGGTGACAAAGTTCTGAAATGATTCATGTTGGTCTGATTTTTTTTAATTAACAAAAACCTGGCATTTTAACAGTGGTGCCCAAATTTTTGCTTGCCATTGTATACTTTTATATACTTTCTTTTACACTTTCTCTTAACAACTAGTGCCTGTTTACTACCCATTCTTCATTACTCACTCAGTCTCGCTGTCATGTGATCATATGATCACGCTTATTATTATTCACTCTCTTATACACTTATTTTTAATTTATTCTCCTTATTCTCCTGAAGACTTGTGTGTATTGTATTATTTGTTTATTTACAGTAGTATTAGTGTAACAGTCCTTAACATCAGATCTGTAAGGAGCTCACAGTGACTTGTATCTGTAGCTGTAATTGATTTTAATTGTCTCATTAATAAGCCTCGCTTTTACCATCCATTTTAGTTTCTTTTTCTTCCACATAAAGCTTTCCCAGATAGAGTATGGACACCACCAAATCCATCCAGATTACTGAGTGACTTCAAAAACAGCAATGTGTGTTGGTTTGTGTTTGGTGAAGATTTGTGGTGGATCTGTGCCCTAGGAGCCTAAATATGGCCAAAAATCTTTTTTGTAGAACCACAGAGGTTTGTATCAGACAGGACTAAAATGATCAGATGAGCTCTGAGTTAGCTAAAAATGGTCGATCATTCAGTCTGCAATTATGTCAGGATAATGGGAAAAAACACAAATCTGAAGGATCTGGACATAAGTAAAACAATGATGAGCTCCTGTAAAAGAAGTAATAACCCAAGAACCCCCATCTAATCCAATTCAAATAGGGATTATTCTTCATTTCTACTTTAAATGCAATATATATAATCTTACAGTTATTTCAAGAAAACCTAAAAGCCAACTGAATCAATATTTAAACAAACAAAATGTTAAATAAAATGTAAACTGGTGAAAATGTTGATGAATTAACATCTATTAATGAAAATTTTTTGACTGAGAGTAGTGTATTGGCTGATTTACCTTAATGGCCAGGTCACAGTGCTGGCTGGCCGTGGTCAGTTGTTCAATGTGTCTGTCCACCTCAGCTACAGACAGACTACAAGCACTCTTCTTTCTGCCACACACAACGCTCTCCAGACCTGTCAGCACCCGCTGCAGCTCTGAGTTCAGGTCACTGCAGTTATCTGAGGGGGCAAAGGGTAAATGTAGGGCAATGTAAGAATGGATCATAATTGATTATAGTAATAATCAATAAAGTGTGCATTTAAATGTGGTCAAAACAAACTACTAAATCTTGATTAATCATGATATATTGTTCTGATATTTCATAATTCACTTTCTGATAAAATTGTAATCTAATCAGATTTATACCTTTGACTCCTTTCTTTTGAGAATGTCCATCTTATATGTGACTGTCTATTATGTGTGTCATTTTTCACAAAACTCATTTCAGTTTGAAGTGGAGTCTCAATTAAGCACTGTCTTAAGGTGGTCAGTCAGCCTGTGGAAAATGCTCTAAAGAAAGTGAAATACACCTCAGTTTAGTTGACCTGATATGTAGCAGTCATTTTCAGCTGTGACTAAAGCAGATACCATTTGCTTGCTGTGATAAATGACAAAAAGTGCTAGTGTACCCTAGCCATAACTCTGGTTTGAATTAGGGTTGTTACCTGAATGTGAATTAAAACCATACTAGAAATACCTGGTAGCAGAAAAGCCAGGCAGACATCTAGGCCTGACTGCTACCATCTATTAACTACTTCTACTATATGCTTGCCTAGTTTGAGAGAATAATGCTGTGTAAAACTCCAACAAAAGCTCAAATCACACAAACTAAGGGATTAAAGCAGGGGTGTGGTTCTAGGACTTCAATCATAGCACAAGCTGAAGGTAGATGTGATTTGTGCAGACATGTAATCTACTTGAATGTAGACTAGCATCTGATCTACATACATGTAAAACATTGGATACTGAAATTATATATTGGCCACCAAAGTAATATTTCAGAAATCTGATCATCTTAGATTAAAAAATCAAGGGCTCACAGTTCAAAAGAGACAAATAAAAAGTTAGTATAGGATGAGGGAGAGCTGGAATGTCTATGTTGCGAGGGGGACAAATATTAGCAATTTGGGGTGCGAAGAAAATCAGTCCCATGCTGACCTTTACCCAACACTCTAGTCACAATAAATACTGAACACAGGCTCATTCAGATTGGTTTCTTAAAGCAGGGAAAGACTAAACCTGAGCTGTAATGTAATGTGATACCTTATGTTACAGAAGAGTTGCACCAAAATGAGTTAAAGTGTAGTTATTGTGTAAAACTGTAATATCAAATAAACATTTGGTGTTAAAGACAATGATGAGTGTCATTAGTTTACAGTCAGAGTATTATTGTTAACTCTCTGGATTTGGCGTTCCACTGGCGGGGTAAAAACCAAAATTCCACAAAAACACTTACATAACTCTTCAAAGTTTTATCATAAATTCAAAACTAAACATACCCTGGAAAACTTAAAGGATCTACTTTTAGTATAAGTATATATAGCCTGAATTGCATTATATTTTAGATATTTGCGAGAGGAGCTTAAATAAGCAGACACACGTTTTTGAGAGAGAGTCAGACAACTGCACTTTTTATCCCGCCAAATGACATGATCTGTCATTCATATTATACTGACATGGTAATACTGAAGCATTAGTGGGTTCTAGCAGCCTGGAATCTGTGCAATGTTGATGTTAACAAAGACTTCTCACCTGATTGTTCACATCTATCTCATAAATATTTAATGTAGGGTTAGTGGCTGAGTGAAAACAGAGTGTCACCTCACATTTGTTAAGCTTTAGAAATAAAATCACATACAATTTCTAAAAAAAAACTGTAATAACCAGTGTGTAGCCAACACGTCTGTTTATTCAGTTCGGAGCTCAAAAGTCTTGGCTAGAAATGTTTAGAGTGTTTTTCACAATATATCAGCTCATCTGAAAACAGTTTTTGGGAAGTTTAGAGCAGATTTAATCAAAATATAGACTTATGACACCATTACTGTTTTGACACTGTTGTTGCTGAGTTTGTGCTCAACACTGTGTAACACTTTGGGGAAAATTAGATGGGTGTAGTTTGTAAAACAAAAAGTCAAGTCATGTCAGTCTACATTAGAGTGTCTGAAACACCCTCAGACTCCAGAGGGTTAAATATTAGTTATACTACACTTGGTGTCAGTATCAATATCAAAATTGTAGTACCAAGACAACCCTGTGATACAGTGAGTTGCTTTGTTACATCTTAATTGTGTGTGTGTGTGTGTGTTAGGGTTTTGTTAACTTTTCTTAAAGCTACTTAAAGCAAGCAGACTCCTGACAATAAAACTGTGAAGGGCCAGAATAAGCCATATAAGATTTATGTCCAAGTTGCCAATCAATAGCAGGGTCTACACTACAAGATAAACATTGATCTGGAGCTGAAGATGGAATTCATTTGGCTAACTGCAGTGAGTGGTGAGTAAGTATGCATGCACACTGAGCTAAAGCCTTCTGGGAATAATTCCAGTCTAATCATAATCACAGCGCTTCACTCAACAAGCCTATTCTGAGTAAGTCATTCAGTATAAAGAGGATGCAGACTTGTGATATCAATGACATCATCCAGCAATTCACAGCTGTACAGATAAGGAGGAAGTCGCTGCTTTTATACCGAGAACAATACAGCTGATTTACTTCTATTAGAGCTTTCAAATGCAAAATCCTGAGGTCAGAAGTGAGTCCATCCTTGTAGAAGAGAAACCAGAGCACTGTGTGGTGTAAATCTGTTATGCAATGATGCACATGGCAGGTGACCTACTCATGCTCCGCCCACTAATGCATTCTTTCATAGCAACTGTTGTCAGGTTGGACAAGCTAGGGAAAACCCTGACAAAAATTAAGTGCTGTGACCAAAATAGATCCCACATGAACAACAACACTGTCTCATTACTTATTTAAAAATAAAAAACTAGGCCAAAATACTTGAAAAAATTAAGGACACACTGTTTCTATAGCAATTAAGAGGGTAAGTATCAGCCAGGTCCTGCTAATCAGATGAAGTGATCATCAGTGTGAGCACCTCTATAAAAGCAGAAGCTTAAGTCATTTGCTGGTCTGAAGCATTCAGGAGTGTGTTGACACAATGCCAAGGAGGAAATGCCATTAGCAATGTTCATGATCAAACTCAGCACAATCACCTCATACCACCAGTTCAAGTGTTGGAGGGGTCATGACTGCAGTCATTGAGTCAGCCAGGAACTCCTCTACATACCAAAGAGTTCAAATTTGAAGCATCTATCTGATAGTTAAAGTTTGGTTGACAATGGGTCAGACAACAAGACAATGATCCCAAGCACACCAGCAAATCTACAACAGAATGACTGAAAAAGAAATCTTTCAAGGTGATGCAATGTTCCAGTCGAAGTCCAGACCTTAACTCAACTGAAATACTGGGGTGGGACCTTAACATTAAAAATTTCAATTGGTTCAACCTTTGCAAAATTTTAACAAAATAATTTATTTGACGTGTGTGTGTGTGTGTGTGTGTCTGTGTCTGTGTCTGTGTATGTGTATGTGCATGTATGTGCACGTGTACACCCAGAGATGGACTGGCACCCTGTCCTGGGCTTAGTTGAATAGTGTAATGCCCTGCTCTGCACCCAGTGAGGGGGTAGAGGGCTAACCTGATAAGGATTAAGCGGGTGTGATAATGGATGGATGGATAGATGATATGTTATTAGGATGCCCATTAGCTGCTATCTCAATAGCCTCTGTTCTTTTTGTGAGTCTTATAGACATACTTTACAAGACAATAAAAAACTATGAAAGACAACTACACACCACAAAAAAGAAAACTAAACAAACAGAATGGAAAAAAGTAAAATGACTATTTTAAAACTAAAAATTATTCTGTAGAAAAGGTCATTTGGTATATCTAATGGTCATATCAATCTATTCTGCTAAATATCAGCATTCTTGCCTACCTATTTACATAACTGATCTTTATGTTTGTTATACAGTATTTGTATTTTTAGTTGTTTATTTTTGGATATTATAATTATTTTGTAAAGACAATCTGCTGAGCTTAAATTATACACAAAACTAAACATCAAATAAATAAAAAAAAATACATAATAAATATGTAAAAAAAAACATGAAATCTTTACCTCTAAATTGTACACTTTTGTCACTGACTGATACAGAAACAGCTATAAAATGCAAATCAAAAGCAAATTTTATGCATTAAGGCCAATTTATACTTCTACGTCAAACCTACGGCGTAGCCCAGACGTATCCTATGCATAGCCACCGACCCTATGCCGTAGGCTACTCCGTATATTGACACGCACCTCTACAAAAATGTAACTACACATCGCATCAACGCAGACTGCAGCAGCTGTGATTGGTCAGCCACGTCATATCCCCACCTTTGTAGGCAGTGGATAAAACTGTTGGCAGTTTAAAAAATTGGTATTACAAGCTGAGAAATGCTAGAGAGACACCCGTTTTTATATAACAATGGTTCACGTTGATGAGACTCACCAAGGAAGTCTGACAATAATTATCAATTAATTATTAAAAATTAATTTAAAATATTAATTAAATATCACATTTACATAATTTTTCACTGAGGTGGTCAAACAGCCGAGACTGGACAACAAATTTGACTTTTTTAGTTCAGAACTTGAGCTGAAAGCAAGAAATGTGATTCCAGTGTTAGGCTGACTGACTCCATCTGTGATAAACAGATGTGATTCTGGATTGAACTGCCCGTTTAAAAATGCAAAAGAATGAATGAAAACTACAGTAAGGCTGTGAAACTGCTGCTTCCTCAGTGCTGAAAGGTGTAATAGCTTGTATACAGTCTACATGAAGGACTACCCTGGAATGAAAAAGACCCGCAAGGCTGAAAGAGATTTTAATCAGCAAAGAAGGTAATGAAGAGAAGAATTCGATGAGCAGCTCTTTAAATGTCCTGAAGGAAAGACAGTGGGGACAAAAGCGATGGAGAGTGAAGCGTGATTGCCATGGAAAACATTTTCCAAATCAATTTTCCATTCAGGGGTTTGAACAGACACACACAAGTGTAGGCACGGCCACACAAACACAGTAAAACAGCCCCAAACTGCTGCTGAATCAATCAAACAGTTGAATCTGACTAAACACTGAAACACTGGCTACTGCAAGAAGAAAAATGCCAATAGAAGAGAAGTGATGGATGCTGAATTGAGCTTCATATAATGAGCTCTCGCTTGGCCTACAGAACAGCAACAAGACAATAAGGAGACCAGAGAGATGGTGAGACAAAAGGTCAATCCAATAGAAAACAATGACAATCAGACGCCCGTAACTTCCATATTTCCCCTGAGCATCGCAGTGTTACAGTCAGAGATACGGTTACTGATTCTACTCCAAAAACAATGACAAAAATGCTAATTCTGCAAAACATATAATGCACTCACATCGTAAGGTTTTCATCAAATATAAATCATAATAAAATATCTCTTTTACATACAAACACAAAAGAAAAACTGACTGAAAGATTAGAATCTCCAGCATTTGTTAAAACAGCCACTTGTTAGAATAATAAAACAACATCTAAGATGTAGGTACCCCTGTAGATGTGTACACCCCTGTAGATGTGTACACCCCTGTAGATGTAGGTACTACTGTTTATGTATGTACAAATGTAGATGTGTATAACCCTAAGAGGGCACATGGTGGAGCACATATTGTATAGCCTGTGTATGTATATACTGTGTATATATGTATATATATCATATCATCTCATAGGCTCAGTATTTTTCTAGTCATAGTTTAATTCTATATTAATCTGTATATATACTCTAACCATTAACCATTTCAATTTTCACCATCATAGCCTTAGTGCACCATCTTGCACTATGTTAATTTTGGACTATTGCTACTATTTGCACTTCTGGTGGAGGCTAAACTGAATTTTGTTACTCTTTATTCTGTACAATGCAATGACAAAGTTATATTTATCTATCAATCCATCACAGACATGGGATAATGATACACTGATATAGAGGCTGGTTAATGTTCCTCACCCATGTCTGCAGTGACCAGTATGGACTGGTTTTCAGGCAGTGAGACGGATGCCTGGTCCAGGTCCTGATCCATACTTCGCTCGTCCTCGTTGGCTTCCTGTTGGCTGTGACTGAGTTCAGAGCGCAACTCTGAAAACTCATCCTCCTCTCTAGAAAGACAGACAGATAAATAAACAAACAGATAAATAAATATGAATGATCTGATGAAACTAAAAATCAACTGTTTGGTCATAATGACCATCATTATATTTGGAAGAACAAAAGGTGAAGCTTGCAACCCTGAGAACACCATCAGAACTCTGAAGTACAGAGGTGGCAGAATATTGTTTGTGAGGATGTTTTCCTGTTGGAGGGACTGGTGCTCTTCACAAAACAGATGGCATCATCTATTTTAACATGCTGTTCAACCATTTGGTAGAGCACATTTGAGTATCTTTATCTTCTCAATAAGGCACTGAACTTAACACAATGTGGTTTTGCCATCTCTACCAATCAGTAGAGATGTGTTAGGCTAAAAATCCACTAGAGGTCATTAGAAATGCAACATTTTCTTGTCTGATTGCAAACCAGCAATGCTTCATAGCCAAAACATGGAAGGAATAAACTGGATCAAATGCTGAAAAACCATTCGTGCTGTTGCACCACCACCCAGATGAGTATGGAGTTTAAAAAGTGAACAGAATTCAAGGATTCAAGGAGACTTTATTGTCATTCGCATCACATGTAGTACATGAGGTGGATTGATATTACATTCCCAAGATCCCAGTTTTACCCAGTGTAGTAGCTTGATATAGATATAAAAAATCTTTATGAGTATATGCAGATATACAGACATGATATAGACTATACAATGTAAATATAGACTGTACACTATGCAGAGCAGTATATCAGCAGTAACTTAGACTGTACAATGTTCAGAGTATTGAGCATGGCATGGGGAGATTAGCAGCAAGTTATATGAATGAGTGGATAAAGAATAAATATTAGCAGCATCAGTTAAAGTGACCAAGTGTAATAAAGTGTCAGTGCAGTGTTTGTGTTTCCTAAGTGGAGTCTAACAGCCTCACAAATGAAGCTGTTCTTCAGTCTGGTGGTTCTACACTTTATGGACCGCAGCCTCCTGCCAGAAGGGGGCGGGACAAAAAGTGAGTGTGCTGGGTGGGTGGGGTCCTTCATGATGCCGGTGGCCCTTTTTCTGCATCTAGAGGTGTAGATGTCCGTGGTGGTGGGGAGGCTGACTCCTACAATCTTCTGTGCAGCTTTCACCAAACTCTGCAGAGATTTCCTGTCTGCAGGAGAGCAGCTGCCATGACACACAGTGATGCTCGAGTACAAGACGCTCTCCACCACGCATCTGTAGAAGGAGCTGAGAACTGAGGTTCCGAGACCAGCTCACCTCAGCCGTCTGAGGAAGTAGAGCCGCTGATGTGCCTTCTTGACCAGACTGGAAGTGTTGTTGCTCCAGGTGAGGTTGTCACTCAGGTGTACACCCAAGTACCTGTAGCTGGGGACCACTTCCACCTCAGATCCTCTGACGTTGCAGGGGCATGTTGGCTTCTTTTGAAGTCCATAATCATCTCCTTTGTCTTTTTTACATTGATGCAGAGGTTGTTGTTTCTGCACCAGCACTCCAGGTGTTTCACTTCCTGCCTGTAGCCAGACTCATCACTGTTTGTGATGCATCCAACCACAGCTGTGTCATCTGCAAACTTCACAATATGACAGCCTGGTTGGGTAGGTGAGCAGTCATATGTGAGCAGAGTGAACAGGATGGGACTTAACACACAGCCCTGAGGGGAGCCAGTGCTGAGGGTTAAGGACTGTGGTCTGTTGGTCAGGAAGTCCAGGACCCAGTTGCAGAGGGAAGCGTTCAGTCCCAGTGAAAAGAGTTTGTGAGTCATGGTCTGAGGAACCATTGTGTTGAAGGCTGATGTGAAGTACATAAAGAGCAGACGCCGCACATAGGAGTCCTTCTGTTCCAGGTGGGTGAGGGTGGTGTGGACCACGGAGGAAATGGCATCCTCTATAGAACGGTTCTTCATGTAGGCATATTGGTGAGGATCCACAATGATGTCGATGGTGGCTTTGATGTGGGACATAACCAGTCTCTCAAAGCACTTTGTGACTATCGGCATGAGGGCTATTGGTCGGTAGTCATTCAGACCTGACACTGTGGAGCTCTTGGGGACTGGGATGATGGTGGCAGTCTTCATGCAGGTGGGGACAACTGCCTGGCTGAGGGCGGAGATGTCCGCCAGGAATACAGAGAGCTGATCCGCGCAGTCCTTTAACACCCGACCAGGGATGTTGCCACCTTTCGAGGGTCGATTCCCCTCAGAGTCCTCCTTACTTCAGCTGGAGTCACACTGATGGGCACTTCTCCAGGTGCCGGGGTGAGTCTGGTGTTGGGGGGGGAGTTGGGGTTCTCGAACCGGGCATAGAATTTGTTGAGAGCCTCTGGCAGGGAGGGGTCGTTGGGGCATTGTGCATCCTTTGATTTGTAGTCTGTGATGCACTTTATGCCCCTCCACATGCTCCTTGGATTCTGGGAGGTGAAATGTCCCTGGATTTTCTGACCATATGCAGCTTTTGCCCTCTTCACACCTGAGGTCAGCTCTCTCCTAGCCCTTCTGAGTCCTTGTGGGTAGCTGGACCTGAAGGCAGCATCCATAGCTTTCAGCAGAGAACGCACCTCTGCATTCAGCCAGGGTTTCTGGTTCGGGTAGCAGGTCACAGTCTAGGTGGTGGTGATGTCACCTGCACACTTGCTGATGTACCTGAGGACAGCAGATGTATAATCCTCCAGTTCCAGTTCCCCCTCACTCTCAGCAGCCTCCTTGAAAACCTGCCAGTCTGTGCAGTCAAAGCAGTCCTGCAACACAGCGTCTATGTCGCTGGGCCATACAGTGCTGGTCTTTTGTGTGGGTCTGGAGCGTCGCAGTCGAGGGTGAAATGCGATCATTAGGAGAGAGATGTGGTCAGACAGCCTGAGGTGGGGCCGGGGCACGGCTCTGTAAGCATCTTTAATGTTAGTGTACACACGGTCGAGTATGTTATTTCCCCATGTTGGAATGTTTACATGCTGGTAAAACCTCGGCAGTGAGTTTATCAGGTCTATGTGGATGTAGGTCTAACATTAGAATGTTACTGCAGTTTTTGTATTTATCATTTATGT
>BRDA01008339.1:0-17005 GCA_036984385.1 Crenuchus spilurus | reverse complement strand
AAACATGGAGGTCAGGTTCATTGGGTACTCTAAATTGTCCGTAAAAATGTGTGTGTGTGTGTGTGTGTGTGCGTGCATATGTGTACACCCAGTGATGGATTGGCGCCCTGTCCTGGGCTTGGTTGAATAGTGTAATGCCCTGCCCTGCGCCCAGTGAAGGGGTAGGGGACTAACCGCGACCCTGATAAGGATTAAGCGGGTGGGATAATGAATGAATGAATGAATAATGACCCCCATTTGATTTGTATCATTATTACCAGGAGAAATTATCATTCAGAAATACAGCAGGAGAAATGATTAAAACAGGGAGAATCACAAAAATGTGGAGTGGTAGTAGGTATGAACTACCTGTAAAGGAATATGCTGTGTAAATATGAATTATGGCTGCTGTTAAAGGGGCTGTCCCTTTAAACCCAATCTCACAATCATTAAGTCTGTCTTATGCTGAAGTCATGGACAGAGGTAGTGTACATACAATGTTATACAGTATTGTCACACTGTATAGAAGACGGCCAATCATCAGTTTCGTGGTATGTGTGTGGCCTTGTATTTCTCCCTGGTAGGGACTGAAAGTCCCGATAAGGATAGGAATGCATGTAAAACCTGTAAAAGTGGGGACATTTCGCGGGTACTCACAAGATACATGTGTTAGGTTTATTTATACCTAGTATTACACAAGTGAATTTAATGTCCTTGCTAATATAGTACTACTGAAGTCACCAGGAAATTAATGGAAGTCTGTGTAATGTCCCTACAAATCATAGAAACAAACGTGTGTGTGTATGTGTGTGTGTGTGTATGGGCACGATCATCGCAGCTGTAGACCTAGTCACTTATCTCTGAGGATAAATTATATTAGTGCTCCATAATGCACTTCCATTATCTATTTAATGGCAGAAAGAAGGGGAGCAAGTGTGTATAAACATCTATGTGTGTGTTTGCGAGATGGAGACTGTGTGCTTTCACAGATGTTCAGGCACTTCTCAATACTCTAGAGGTCTTGTTCTCAGACACAGGGCAATCATCTTTCTGAACACAATTACTAGCATGCTCTCTCTCTATCTCCACCAATGTCAAGAGCCATATATCAAAAACAGCGCACCCCACCCCAGTAGTGACAGTAAAAGCACACTCATCCACTACAATCGTAAACACCCAACGCTTACACTGCCTGCCCAGCAAATACTTTAAAGTCATCAGTGTCCAGACCAAACCCAGTCACACATTCAAGCAATTTACAATGTTCACACAGCAGAAACAGCGTCCAGCCTTTATTGTGATGGAGGTATAAAACTGGACCCTGAGACTGAACTATTTCAGAAAGTACAATTATGGATGATTGTGTGCAATTATTGAAGATGGTGCAGACATTACAGTACCAGCCAAATCAATGACATCATTGAAAAACATCAAATCATACACATCAAGCTTAGACTGACATCATACTGTACAAATCATATATGTTCATAAGCTTTCATACTTATTGAATCAGTACAATATGTAACAAACATCACATATTAAACTATGATGAGTAAAACCTAAGTATTTTTCACCACTTTTTGACTGCAAACATTCCTGAGCTCCTGCTCTGGTGCGCATTTCTTCTTTAAACAGTAAAGTAACCGGTGTGCTTACAGTGTCATCTGTAATGAGCTGTATACACTTGCAAAATGCATTTTTCAATAGCAAAGTTACTCTGGGACTTGGCTCATAAGCAGTAAAGATTATTTCATGTGACATTAAATGCGCTGGAATCTTTAGGTGCTTTGGTATGAATGTAGCACAAAGCCAAATACGCAATCATAACTCATTTTCTTGCACATGTTCTGCTGGTCAATTCTGACACTACTATATCTGTTTTTGTCACGTACCCCACCACGGCCCTCGTGCTTGTGCTTTCTTTCCCCATGTACTATCGACATCCACAAGTTTATCGCCATGTGCTTTATACTTACACTTACATGTTATGTCTGTGTCCCCGCCCTCGTCACATTGTCCTGTCTGCTAATGTTCAGCACCTACCTCGTCCAATCCCACAGCCCTGCTTGTTCTTTTCCCTTTTGATTGTGTTTGTTATTTGTTACTTTTGTTGCTGTATTACTTTTGTTTTGTCCTTTGTGAGTCATTGAATGTCAGTCAGTGAATGTTACAAGACATTTCACAGATGTCTGTGAATGTTAGTAAATGTTGGTGAATACTCATGTATTGCCTCCACGCTTATGTTTTGTTTAGAAGCCTCAGCTCTGCAATAATGAGTTTTGTTGGATCCCACCTCTGCATCCTGCCTCCTGCTCCTACGCCCACATAATGTTATGGTTTTTGTGCTAGTTCTGGTTCAGATTTAGGTTTTAGAATCACTGTGGAAGCTGGCTACTGTCACGTTTACATGCACACTATTATAAATAAATGCTGTTAACTATTAACATTGACTGTACAGTAAATAACTACTGTACAAACAATATGATCTAAAATAATAACATTTACGTAATTTGCTAAAGTATATTCAACTTAATTACTCCAAATTAATGATGAAAGGTTATTATTAACACTGTATGAGTCAGGACGGTGCTGTGCGAAATCCACAAGCTGAACAAAATAAGGACATCATTCTAAAAATGACACAGCTACTTCCTCTGCTATTAAAAGAGATTGTGTGTGTGTGTATATAAAAAGCCTTCCTGAGGATTCCTTCCTGTCTTCTCCAATTATTCCACCAAAGGTGAGACTTCTGTCCACTCTTAACCACTCAAATCTGAACAGAAGCTGTTTTGCTATGACCAGTTACTGAGTTACTACTCCATATATAACTACAGATATGTGTTCAACTGCATTTACATTACTGACAGAATCCCAGATTTGTCCACCTTAGAACTCAGTGCTCATCTTACATTCTCAGGGTGATGTCAGGTTCCACCATTTAATACATTTAAAACAAAACTAAAAACGATGCTGTGTGTATTGACGTTGAACCATATCTGATTATATTCCCCACCACAGAGTCTGTTCCTCACAGATCTACTCTAACAGTGCTAACAGCTTCATAAATATGACCTTATAAAGACACGGACACTTATTCAGCCTTGAGATACAAACACAGCCAATAAACTCTGTGTTGATACAATAAAAACACAGATATACAAATTGGAAAGGCCAGATTAAATATCTGCTTATACAGAGTTGACACTGCAGGTCTGACAGTGTTTCTCATTCAAAATCACTAAAAGACTAAAAGTGTCAGGAGAGAAAAGAACAGCAGGTCAATGTAAGACACTAGAGAATACTTACGGCTGCATAACTCAGGGTATGATAGAAACATTAGCACTTGATTTAAAACTATTTTGAACTATATGTACACACACACACACACACACACATACACACAATTAACCATTGTGCTTGGAATTTGACCTCCACATTTAACCCATCTGTGTAGTGAAACACACACACAAACACACACACTAGGGGGCAGTGGGCACACACATTCAAAGCAGTGGGCAGCCCCTATCCAAGGTGCCTGGGGAGCAGTTGAGGGTTAGGTTGGGGGTAAGTGCCTTGCTCAAGGGCATTTCAGTCATGTCCTGTCAGAAGATCGAGATCGTTGACCTTTGAGTCACAAGACCACATCCCTAACCACAAGGTCATGGCTGCCCACAATCATTATTAATGACTCATTTCAGACCATCTCTGTAGGCCAAGTCACACAATGTTCATCTCAGATATTGTCTTCAAGTAATATTGTTCGCTTTCAAATTATGAGAAATAAATAAAACTAGCTAAAGTCATTTATAACAGACTTAATCATTCTGCAGACTAATTATCAACTAATCACTCTGATTGACTGAAAAAGTTAAGTCATCCTAATTAGAGCCTGCATCAATCTTTAACCAACAGCTCTCGATTTAAAAGTCAATTTTCCCAAAAATGAACAGAAATAAAATGAGTCTATAATGTTAACTGTTCTCTTAGGGTTTTAGAGAATGCCGCCTTCGCTTTCACCTCTGCTCACAGAACCAGTGTGTGTGCTGTTCACAGCCAACAGTGCTTCATTTATCTAATCGGGTTAAAGCCTGCAGACTGCCAGGCCCCAAATGGACCACAAGGGAACCGTTCAATTGCAGGCCTAATTGGATACATTCAGGGCCAAAGTGTGTCAGAAACAATCCAGAATTTTCCTCCTACAGCTACTTTAGCAACTCTCTATATTTTAAATCCCATAATATAATAAAATATAAAATATGACAGTTTACTACTTTCAGTTCAATTATAAACAACAAATGTTTTCACGAGTTTTTATGTTGATGTGGTACTGTAGTGAGTCACCACACAAACGTGTGCATTTAAAAAAGTGCATTTAAAAAATGAAAAAATAAACATTTACGTATCAGTAAAAGAGTTTATACAGTAGAATGACAATATAACTGAAGATGAAATATGATAGAAAATGGCTTTTTGAATAAACAATGACATATCAAGTCATAAGTCACATGACTACAACATTGGGGTGTTTCACAAAGCAAGATTTCTCAGTTTAGCTAGATAGCTTGCTAGAAGCTAAAAGTAAGGAAAAGCTAAACCTGAGCTCTACAAAGTCCTAATGTAATGTAGTAGCCATGGTTTAATATACAAGTCCTGAGCCATGAGTGACCAGCCAAAAGATAACACAAGAATGAGTTAATGTGTAAAACTGTTATATCAATTAAACATTTGGTGTTAAAGACGATGAAAGTGTTATAAGTTTATAGTCAGAGTACTTGGTATTAACCTTATGCAATCGGCAGACTGAACAAAACTGAAATTCCGCATAAACTCTGTGAGATTTTATCCTAAAAACAAAACTAAACACACCCGGGAAACCTTAAAGGGCCTACGTTTCAAATATATATAGCTTGAATAGCAATATATTTTTAGATTATTGTGAGAGACATGTCTGTGACAGCGACTCAGACTGTTACAGTTTTTCCCACCAAAAAGATGTGTGCTGTCATTCATTTGATAATGACATGGTAATACCAGACATACCATTGGTGGGTTCCAGCAGTCTGGAATCTATGGAATCTGAACCAAACAAAGAGCTCTCACCTGAAGTGACCCTGATTAAAAGACCTCTCACCTGTGTGTTCACACTTATCTCATGAATATTCAGTGTAGGGTTAGTTCAGCAGGATAGCGCACCTCCTGGTCCCCAGAGGTCGCTATCACCAGAGTTTTAGCCCAGTTTTTCCATCTGTGGACTGTTTTGTAAACATCAAGCTGGCAATATTAGCCAAGCTCACCCTCTCATTGGTGCGAGGTCTTGACCTAGTCTCCTAGTATTCTAGTAATTTCTGAGCATTCATATTTTCCTTGTGTTCTCTGTGTTTTGACCCTGTTTGCCGGGACCTGGATCCTGTTTCTTGGATTAGCCCGTTTTGCCTGTTTTTTGACCCTGAGTATTCTGATTTCCCTGTTTGGCCTAGTAACCTTGTCTTTCTCTGTTTAAGGTTTCGGTTTTGTTTAATAAATACTTGCACTTGGATCCAGACTTCTGTAAATACATTACAGTGGCTGAGTGAAAACGGAGTGTCACTTCACATTTCTTAATCTTTAGAAATAAAGCCAAATTTTTTTACAATTTCTGAAAACTGTAATAATCATTGTGTAGCCAACACCTCTGTTTATTCAGTTCAGAACTCAAACGTCTTGGCTAGAAATGTTTAGAGTGTGTTTTTTCACAATGTATCAGCACATCTGAAAATGTTTAGAGCAGATTTAATCAAAATATAGATTTATGACATGGTTACTGTTTTGACACTGTTGTTGCTGAGTTTGTGCTGAACAAAAGCCTGTGTAACACTTTATAGAAAATAATTATAAATGGGTGTAATTTGTAAAAACGTCAAGGTATATATTGCTTGTCCTGTCTAACACAGTTGTGTAGAGATGACCGTTAACCATGAAGAGTTAATGCAGGGTTAAATCTGCTCTCTTCATTACAGATCAGCTCCATCAGTAGCCAAGTACAGATGACATTCTCCCAAAATCATTTTACATCAAAAGTTTTCAGCATAAATGGATTTGATGGAAACATCCATCCATTCATCTTTTTACCCGTTTACTCCAGTTCAAGGTCACAGTGAGACACCCTACTCCTTCACTGGGCAGGTCATTACACCATTCACGTTTCCTTCTGTTACATTTTCAGAACACTGGTGAAACCCTTTATGAGGCCAAGAAACAAACAGAAAAATAAGAGACACTTGTTTTCTTGATGAAATGCATCCACATGAGAGGAGCTTCATTAGGTTAAAAGCATTACGTATAGTACATGACCTCCACCCCCACTCATCCAACCCCAACAACCCCCCATCCATTTAATTCACTCAGTGAGATGGAAAAGTGCTGGAACATCCTGTCCATGAACCAGCAGGAAAGATGTATTTACATATGTATCCTAGTAAACTAACCCAACAGGGCTGCATTTGCTCTTGAGCTGATCTTGTTGATTTAATGCCAACATAAAAGCTGCCCCATAAGAAGAGATCATCTTTAACAGAATTCACATGATTTAACAAATGAGAACAGCTTAGCTTGTGTAAAAAAAATATAAAATATCAGCACCAAAACAAATAACCAAACATTTACGGTGTTATGCAGGTCTGAACATCTCTAGTCAAATGTTTCTTGGTCATTATAATAAAGCAAACACATCTTCTACAGAAAACACAATGAAATATTTATTAACAGAAATGGTATATTTATACTGGTGCACAGCAGTGACTCCCATTCTATTTTACTGGGAAGTGCTGATTCTGTTAAACGCAGCCAAACAGCACATGATGGGACCAGTGTTTTGAATTTGTGATGAGATTTGTGCAAATTAATGTGATCAAAATAATGAATTTGTCCAATCTGGAGCCAGCTTGATAAGAGCATCTGCCAAAGGCCTTAAACGTAAATAAGCAAGGCATCTAACTTGTAACTGCTGCCTGGGCACCGTGGTTAGGGCTGGCCACTGCTCTGGGCATATGCTCACACCACGTCCTCTGTATGTATAAGCCCAATGGTCAATGAGGGCACTTTCACTTTGACTTTTTCCATTTCTGATTAGAAACTTAAAGGAATAGTTACATAAATATCAGGTCAGGTTTCAGTTAGGATTGTAAACATACCAGAGTTCTGTCTTCAATATATCATTTAGCCAGAGGTCCTCCAGGTTGATTGCACTGACATATTGATAGTAATTACATATAGATTATAATTACAATTAAATGTGATTTGAGAGGTGTTTTGGAGGTTGTACAGAAATATTTAAGTGAGTATGCAGCTCCAGTGTTTGTTAGCAATGTTAGCCTCACAGCTCCAGCTCTAAACTAAAGAAGTCAAATTTGGACTCCAGACGTCTTGGCTGATAGATCACAGCGATGAAAGTGAAAAACTGTGTATATCTAATTATTTACTGATGATAAATCTCATGGGAAATGAATTACACTGCGGCTCAAAAGTTTGGGTTCACCCATGACTCGCATTTCAGGAGAAAATTCTGTTTTTCCTCTCAAGTTCAACTCCACAAATGCTGCTCCAGATGCCTCTATGGTAGAAGAATGAGGCAGGACAGTGTCACCACTTTTAGTGAGTTTCTACACTTTAGTACAGCTGTTTACTCTCCAGAAGTAGTACAGATTTCACACAAGGCATCATGGGACATAGAAATATAGTAGATATGTGTTTTGAGCAGCATTAGTGGTATAACACATTTGTTTTCAGACACACTAATAGAATGTCTGCACGTATCTGACAATGTTGTGTTTAATAGCGTTTATTGAGATTGTTTATGGACTAATATCTCCTATTGTAGTAATTATTAGTGATTTCTGAGGTTGTTAATTGACTAATATCCCCTACTCAAGTGATCAGTATTGTTTATGGAAGTTGGTCGTTGACTAATACCTCCTGTACTAGTGATTAAGAGAGTTCATTAAGACTGTTTGTGGACTAAAATATCTTACTGTAGTTATTAATCGTCTTTTTTGATGTGGTTATGGGCTAATATCTCCTACTCATGTGTATAACATTCTATGATGCCTTGTGTGAAATATGTACTAATCTTCTAGAGCTGTACTAAAGTCAGTAACTTGTGGGAGACACCAAAACTGAGCTAAGAAGTGGGGACCTTGTCCTACCTCACCCTTCTACCACACTGGGTGACCTTAAACTTTAGGGCTGTTGTGTATGACATGCACTTTGGTGATATGTTACTATTTCATGTCACTACAATGTCATTACAGCATCACTTTCTACTCTGAATAGCTTCAACGTATCAATTATATTAGGCTCAGGTGGAGCACAGGAGCTGGTCTGATTGTCATTTGCAGTAAATAGTCATTTAAGACTGAACCTAAAAGCCACACAGCGGTTTATACAGTTAAACACAAAAGCTGGTGAGCTGTGGGAAGACCAGTGAGGCAAAAAAGCAAGTGAAAAGGCCACAAGCCGCATTCGTTTCATAGTCGAATGAAACAAGTCATTACAGAGTGAATGGAAAGCTCAAAAGGAGAGCAAAAAGAACAAGCAAAGAGTGTTTTCTCCTTCTTCAGAGTACTCTGAGCCCCCACATTCCCTCTTAATTTGCCCACCTGGCTGACACACACATTAGAGGTGCTTGTGTAGTCTTAAAGGAATGCTGAGAAGAATTTCACCCACCCACTCATACATACACACACACACACACACACACACACACACGCACACACACACACATCTCAGGTTCTGATTATATGCTCTGTAACTCCAGATATCCTCACCTTTCATGGGTACAGTGATATAACATCAATGTTGGTCACTCCAGAAGATCCTGGGTATAAAATCCAGAGAGAACATCTCCATCTCTGCTTTCAATAAGATAATAACGGTCCAGAGAAACGTGGAGAAGAAGCTGTGGGCTTATTTGTGTTTGTCTGGAACTGCTGTGCTGAAACAAACCCCTGCTCACTCTTTTCCTCTCCTTATTTGCGGCACCCTTTCCTTCCTGACAGGATGAGGAGGGACATTGTTTGTGTGTGTGTGTGTGTGTGTGTGTCTAGGGCTGTGACTTTTGCATTCCTGATGTCAAAATAGACTTCATATAGATAAGACCCAATAAACCATACAGCTATTCAGTGAACAGTCTACCACACACCTTTTTTGGACAAAACAAGTCAGAATAATTGTGCAAAAAGATGCACATACAGTAAAGCCTGGCTCGCACAACAGAACTTTGAGGCTGATTTGTTCCTCCCGACTGGTCTCCTGATTTCATGGTGATCATAGATGATCAACTTCCCAGATGCTCCTCTAGTGTGGGGTGTTTATAATCCAATCTTTACCCCTCCCATCTTCTCCCAGTGCAGTCAGGGCTGCACACCATTGTGAATCGCAAATATTAAGCTTGTTCAGTATTTAGACTCAGTATCCTGTAGTGTGGGGTGGAGCTGATTCTCTACTGTAAAACGTGACCATGACATCATGCCTGAAAGACCGTCAACCAATAAGAACCAGGCTAAACTCAAAGTGTCAGTGTACAGTATATGGGAGATGTTAAAAGCATGGTGGCTTGTTCTGAGCAGAAAGCTCTCATAACTAGCACTGAAATGGTTTCACTCTGATCCACCATGTTTGTTTACATCTAGTTTTTGGCAAAAGTCCCGCAAGGTTCTGAGGTTTGGAGCCATTGGTTGGATGTGTATAATCTGAAAGTGTGTGGAGTTTGATTCAGGACAGATGATGTAGTATGGGGGCCTTTATGACTAACAACGATCAAAGACAGAAAAATTGGTGAAAAGTGGGGTGGCTCATGTTTTCAACAATGGCTAGGATTTTAAAATCCTGTAGTGTGAATCAGACTTAATTTCAACTCTGTATGCTGAACATACTCATGAGAGAAGCAAGACTGGTGGAAGATGACAGAAGATTCAAGATTGAAGGATGAAACATCAATAACCTTTGATAAGTGGATGTCTTACTGAATCATCATTACAGCAATAAGCCATAAGAGGGCTGTGCATTAATGTGACTTTACCACTGGGAACTTTATTTTTAGTGTTTTTGGAATGATGTGATGATAAAATCGCAGCAATGCAGCATCTCAAGTGGCTTCTTGCTTTTATAAAAACAGTGGTCAACATAAAATATGATAAAACACATCAATGTTCAATTCATAGATTAATTTATTTTTTAATCATTCACAATAAAAACAAGAAAAGTGCATTTCCTGCAGGAAACGCAGGATGTTGCGCATTGCTAACATGGCCCACAAGCTGAGGTATTCCAGTTGGTTTGTAAGGTGATGCTGTGGTATCTGTGGTGGTTGCTATGGCCCCCAAGTCGGTTGCTATGAGCCCCAAGGTGGTTGTTATGGTCCCCAAGTCGGTTGCTATGGTCCTCAAGGCGGTTGCTATGGGTCCCAAGGCGGATGCTATGGGTCCCAATGTGGTTGCTATGGCATCCAAGGCGGTTGCTATGGCACACAAGGTGGTTGCTATGGACCACAAGGCGGTTGCTATGGAACCCAATGCAGTTGCTTTGGCCCCCAAGGCAGTTGCTATTGTATCCAAGGTGGTTGCTAAGGTGTGACTAGGTGGTAGCTATGGTATCTGAGGTGGTTGCCATGTCTGTATATGAAAATTAATGGAAATGAATGGGAGGAATGAGGGACGAAAAGATGACAAAAAGAGAAGTGCGGGTCAGTATGGCCCTGCACTAGAGCTCTGTTACCTGCCCTGATGGAGTACATCAATTTTGGTGGCTGTTGGGACACTGAAACTCTGTGGCTTGAGTGTAGGTGAAAATGAATGGAAGTCAATGGGAGGAACGAGGGATGAAAAGATGACAAAAAGAGGAGTGTGGGTCAGTATGACTCTGGACTAGAGCTCCGTTACCTGCCATGATGTAGTATATCAATTTTGGTTGTTGTTTGGCAAAAGGAAGCCTGGAATTTGATATGGGTGAAAATTAATGAAAGTCAATGGGACGAAAAAGGGATGGCAAGAAAACGACAAATAAACAAGTGCAGGTCAAAACAACAGTTAATTTCTGCTCGGGGGCCTGCCCTGATATAGTGTATCCGAAACGGTGCGAATCGGTCAAGCAGAAGTACAGTAGATGAGCATGCATTTTTGTTCCCCATTCATTCTTAATGTGAAAAAATTCCCAGATTAAGGAAGTTTTTAGGAAAACCGCGCATCCAATCAAAATTCTGTATACAAGCCCGGATCACACAATCGGACCAAACAATCTGGAGTTGGAACAGTGTCGATATCTCAAAAACTGCTGGACAAGAAGGAGGAGGAAGAGGAGAAGGAAGAGGAGGAGAAGGCTTTGCAATGCACAACATAATAATTATTCCTCCGCCACACAATGGAGGCAACATGCGGACACATATCAGTCTTAAAAATATTCAGTGTTCAGTAAATATTTTTAAATTGCAGTTTACTTATTTTTTTTTAACAAAGACAAAATATATTTAGCCTACTTAATTTATACAATGTTGAAAAAGTGGCAAAAAAAAAGAAACACTTCATAAAACCATGTTCAGTATTTGACCAAATTTTTCATTTTGCTCTGTTTCGTTTACATGCATCCCTAGGTAAGATTAAGATTCACCTTTTTGCCAGTGTGATTTGCACACAATAGAATTTGACCTCCGCATTTAACCCATATGTGCAGCGAAACACACACACACGTGAACACTTTTGCATTTGTGTCATGGGACCTGGAGTATCCAAACTTTTGAATAAGACAGTATCAGAAGGTCTGCTGACAATAACACATGAATATATTTAGGTGACTATTATTGTAATTGAAGGGTCTAGGGATTAAAAGCTGTGTGCAGATGACCTGCTATTGTCTGCCTGGCATGGTCACCATCCTGAGTACTGACCCAAGACATATGCATACTGTAACCCGACTCCCTGAACACAAACAGGACACTCAATTTAGCCCTCACAGTTAGCTGGGGAGGCATCAGAGCTCTACAGGCCACAAGAGTTGGTCTGACCTGAGTCAAGAAAAAGGTCAATGATGGTGACCTGAGCTGGACATTAAAGACACAGAGTCTACACTTAGACCAGAGCCAAAAAAACAAATAACTTCACTCACAAAGGACTTATTCACAGTCTGAGAGGAAGGAATGCAGGAAGCTGGATAAATCAATCTGGAATTTTGTTGCAGTTAATTGGGGACTCGGGAAATTCCACAATCATATAAAAAGTCAAAAGCTACATCAGTACCAGACTTACAAAAGTATTGCTGCCATAATCAGTGATATTTAAATTAATGAAGTTAATCAAGCACCATATCCTGAGATAAAATTTACATTATTGGGTTTAGTTGTTTTCTTTGCTTAAAACTTAACCAGCCAGAACACAAAATCCCAGACAGTAAGCTTATATTTTATGGCTTTCATGTAACTGTTTCAAACAATTTGAAGTATCCAAAAATGCAAGGTAACTAAAGCACTGAGGCTACGAAGCTATAAACTAAAAGCAATAAAACTAATCAGTAAAGTGGTACTTGGAAAAAAAAATTAACCCTTTAGAATTTTCTAAATTTCTGCACAAATTTGACCTAAATTTCATCAAATTAATCAGATGGTAACATAAGTCCTACACGTAGATAAAGAAAACCAAATCAAACAAATTAAATAAAAATATATGACTTAGTCATTTATTTATTGAGGAAAATCCAACAGTACATGTCTGTGATTGGAAAACATATGTGCACATTTATGATCAGCAGATCACTTGAGTCAGGTGTTGTCGATCACTAGGATGACAATCAGGTGTGAGTGTGTGCCCTGTTTTATTTAAAGAACAGGGATCTAGTAAAGTCTGATCATCACAACCCATGTTTGTGGAAGTGTATCATGGTACTGACAAAGGAAATTTCTGAGGACCTCAAGAGAACAGTTGCTCATGTTCATCAGGCTGGAAAAGGTTACAAAACCATCTCTAAAGAGTTTGGACTCCACCAATCCACAGTCAGACAGATTGTGTACAAATGGAGGAAATTCAAGACCACTGTTATCCTCCCCAGGAGTGGTCGACCAACAAAGATCACTCCAAGAACTAGATGTGTAATAGTTCACAAAGTCACAAAAGAACACTGAAGAACAATGGTGTGTGTAGCAGGGTTACACGGAGAAAGTTGCTGCTCTTCAAAAAGAACATTGCTGCCCATCTGCAGTTTGCTAAAGATCACATGGACAAGCCAGAAGGTTAAGCAGAAGGAAGTAAGCCAAGGTATCCATGCAACAGGTACTTTTTTCACACTAGACTGCTACAAACATCCAGACATCCAGCATATACATTCACGTTGACAGTTACATTTAATGAGCAACAAGAACGGACACAAACATGGGATGTTTATGGGGGCAGTAATCTAGACACACATGAGGAAACAGCTGTGAACAATAACGTGACATCACAGGGGTGTGGACAAATACGTTGACACCAGGAAGTGGCGAGTGCCAGGCGAGAATGTTACATATACACACTTACTGGCCATTTCATTAGGTACACATACCTTGCATCTACTCTCATTGACCATTTTATTAGTTACATTCGTACCAGTGCAATATATGCTAACACACCTCCAAGACTATGGTTTCAATGATTTTCCAGTGTTTTTTGGTTTGGTTTAGACCAAAAAGATGCGGCAAAAAAAGCAGTTCAAACTAGTACAAAATAAATATCTTGGGTAGAAAGAAGAGGGTATGAAGCTGAAGCTTTGTGTGGATCTTGGAAAAGAAGAAAGTGCTGAACCTCTGAATGTAAGAAATAGATGACAGATAGTCGATACTGTATATTCGCCACAACCCAGCTGATGAATGAGCACCAATTCTCATTCTGAGTGTATGATTGTTAAAGATCACAGCTGTGGTCAGACTTTATAAAACTATAAATACATGTAGAGTAAATGCTAGACAGATGATAACAGTGTAGTGCATATAAAACAGAAATCAGTTGAACACTCAAGTAACAAACATCAGATTCTACAACTGTGGGATAAAGATCTCCACCCATATCTGCTCAGGACAATGGTCCTGAGAAAAAAAAACATTCTAAACAACAACAGAGATGCCTGTTCTCAAAGAACATGGATCAGCATCAGCAAAGGTTTAGCAGAACACTCAGAACATCTAAACCTCTGATTCAGAACCTTTACTGGACCCACTATTCACAGCCTGAGACCAGTCAGCCAAATGATGCCATTTCCCAAGTCATGTAGCAAATGCAGAAACACTGATTATTTCCCAATCACTCTTAAACCATTTAACACAGTTGGCCTGCTTCTTTGGGCCTGTGCTTAAAGACTAAATCAGACTTCTGTTGAGAGTAGGAAACTGATTATCAGACCTGATCAATAATCAAAGCCAATACTGAGCATTTATCAGAAGTCTCAATGATAAAAGTGTTTTTTTTCAGTTATCTGTGCATATCTGAGTGTCAGAACACACTTTATTATTAGGTAGATGCACATTTATTTTTTATTATTTATCACAATAACCCAATTAAACTTACACTTCAGCATTAGTCCCTTCAACTCATTCAAGTCCTCCTTTAAATGAGTTCAAGAACTTACACATTTACATCAGCCTTAGTGAAACAGATGAGCATGTCCAATCAGAATTTTATCTGTTTTCAATTTGACACTCAGCAGAACAATGATGAAGGAACTGGAGATGTAACCACCTGTCTCTTCAAACAAGGACTACAGTAGTTCTCGATATGCTCTACTCATTGGTTCTTTAGCTGAACAATAAAAAAGCAGGACAGGAACTTTGAACTTCAGCCCCTCAACTCTGGAATAACCTCCCAGACAACATCCAGGACTAAACCACAGTCTCAACCTTTAACTCTAGTTTAGCTTTTGGTAATTAATACTTTATATTATAGAAAGGTTGCAGATCCAGGGGTTTACTGACAGGGATTTATAGTAAACTGAGATGCTGGGGCTGACTTACTGTCACTCACACACGATCACTTAGGTTTGTTGACGGTGAGCAGAGGGATGCTAGTGTCTCTGGGAGCTCCCGTATCTGTTTACCTTCTGGCTCTCTCCTTTTAGGTAGGCTGTTCTAGATAGTTCTCCCGGAATCATTAGCCACACTCTGATAAGTCTCAATCATTGTACTTTACAAACCCACACAGAACTAATTCCATCTTTGTCATTTTCCGAGTGAATGACTGCCCACTGGTCCGGCCCGACGCTGATGAAAGACTGAACACTATTTCTGCATGATGGCACTTTAGACCAACTGCTGTGACCTGCTCCAGATGCTCTACACTACTGACAACAATCAAGTTTATATGAACTTTACTGGCTGCTACCATTATTGTGAATCTGGTTCCTCTCAAAGCTTCTTCCTCCAGCTCTGAGGGAGTTGTTCCTTGCCACTGTCTCCGCTGACTTGCTCACTGGGGATTTGGTGTTTTGTTATTACTAACCCTGTAAAGCTGCTTTGTGACATCAGTTATAAAAAGCACTTTATAAACACTGACTTTACTTGACTTGGAGATTTTTGAGAGTAGTGTGAACAGGGATCTACAGTTTGGTTATCTGGGATTCTAGTGAAATGTGAGCTTTGATTTGCTCATGGATCCATTATTTTAGACATATTATGAAAAGTACCAGCTCACTACACAAGACAGTTCTGGTGGAACAGAGGAAGAGGATCAGCATCAAGATGGATGGATGCAATCAGAGGAATCATGAACAAGCTAGAGTTGCACCAATAATCAAAGGTATTGAAACATTTCAACACTCAAATTTGGCAATCAATTCTATTCTCTATACAAATGAGTTGCACTGTACAGTAACACTGTATTTTACTGTAACTGAAGAGTTGTGTGTGGATTACAGAGATTACATGAGAAAAATAAGACGTTAGTTAAAGTGTAAACATTTAGAAATCTGGCTGTGTTCTATCAAATAAACATTATTGCTTAAAACCAAAGCAAAGTCATGTTAGAAGATAAACATCACCCTCCATCTAGAAGAAGGTCTGTGCCTGCTTTATCTGTAAACAAGATAAACAACCATCTCTACAGTAAACAAACTTGAGAAAAGAAGGCAACAGAGGGTGATTTAGGGATTTGAGGGCGTGTTCCAGAAGCAGCCCACGGCTCAGAACGCAATCAGCACATCAAGGTCTTGCCATCACAGACATCAAAGAGAGGATGGAAATGAATGAAGCTGAAATGTGCCGGCTACCCTGTTCTGTTCTTTACTTTTAATGATGAGGGTACTAGCGGGTATGTAGACTGGCAGCAGTGGTGGCTGACAATTTCTGGCACAGCTGCTGACAGAAAATTCAGTATGTATTGTGTGTCTGCCATGCTGCTTTAATGGTCCATAACATTAAGAAATTTAAGTTTTAAATAATAAATTAGTTTGATGTAGTATGCATACATCTGCTCGTTCACATTCAAGTGTTTCAGTCTGGACTGCTTTCTGAATGAGGTGCAATGCATTGCAGCCAATCAGAACAGAGATCATTTACATAGATCAGTCTTAAAGGCACAATAAGAAAAAAGGATGTTTAATTCGGATAAAGAGTCAAGTAATCATGAAGTTTATAATAAAAATCCACCAAAGGTCCTTAGAGAAAAATATAACATGCAATTAAACATAGCATATCACACACAACATATCACAATATATCAATATAATAATAACTACATAACTTACTGTTACCATAGCACAGGGAAGGAAGTCAGAATTTATTCACAATATTTTCAAAGTCAGGATAGCCTCAAGACAGGCTAACAGTTTGATTGATCAGCAAAAACACACCCATTATGAGCAAGACAATATTCATAAAAACACACCTATTTCTAGTAAAAAAAGAACACCAGTTTGGCAGAATGGCAAAGAATTAACCCTTATACTTGTTACTTTTTTTAACTGGATGCTTAAAAAAGTACAACTGCCACCATCTTGAAGGGAAACAATAATATTAATTCTCAAGGAAAGTGAACTGGTATCCACA
>BRDA01008336.1:62012-82362 GCA_036984385.1 Crenuchus spilurus | reverse complement strand
ATTCAGTTTTTATTCACAATTTGTTTAGTGTCCCAACTTTTTTGGAATCCGGTTTGTATTTTTGTCCTAATTTGGGGATTTGAAGTGGTGAATAAAGAGTTAGATGAGATGCATACACCAGTTACCGGCATTAGTCTGTGTGTAGGTGTCATTTAATTTTATCCAAAGGTCATAATGTTTCGCTTTATGACTCAAGTATGTACAAGTGGTTTTAACACCTGTACTTCTCTTTCAGGTGGTTGAGTAAGTTGATTGGAGCATCTGGCAAGCAAGTGTCCACAGATACTGCTGGTGAAGGTAGTGATGCCCAGCTTCATACACACACTGGTCATTATGGTAATGCAATAGTTAACCCCAGTAAACCAGAGTTGGCATGCATTCTGTGTGTGCATCACTCTTTCACTCTCTCTCTCTCTCTAGCTCTCTCTGTGGTCACACACTATGACACAGCCATGAAACAGTGACACACGCCAGCAGAAGCCTGTGGTTAATTCAGCTTTAGAATTGGATTTTAGCATAAATGTGATCCCTGCTAATTCTAGATTATTTATCAGTGTCTTTTTTGATTTGCTATTAGCCAATCATTTTAAAATCTATGTAATTATTATGGGCCCCATATTGAAATTGTGGCTGATAATTATGTGTCCTATTTGTAGCTTGTATGTAATGATGCCCAGCATCATACACACACTGGTCATTATGGTAAAGTAACCAAAGTAAGCTGTTTCCATGCATCTATTAAGTGGTCACATGATTTACTTCAGGCTCCTCCCCTGTGTCTACCTATGCTTAGAATGCTACAGCGAAGCCAGCGATGAGGAGGAGGAGGAGGAAGAAACAGCAGACACTTGTGCTCAACATACTGAACAGCTGACCTCCAGCTCCATTAATGTGAGTTGCAGGTCTTATGCTGTCTGGTTATGCTTCGTGTTCTGACTTTTTTCTGTATTTAGGGCTTTACTCACTTTCCTTCTACTGGTTTGACCATTTTTGTTGCATATGAAAAGCCGAGATAAGATACTTCAAACCTTGACCTTCTATTTTAAGCTTCCTTCAAGTCAACAGGATTAGAAAGTGCATCAAAATGATGGTCTGTGGTAATGAACACTACATCACAGATGCAGCAGATTAGGATGAGAAATGCTGAAGTGTTCCTTTAAGCAAATTTTAGCAGCTTTTTTAACCACAACGACTTGAAAGACTTTGACACGTTTCAGCAGACACACATTTTGTCACCTTGCAGTTGGCTCAATTTGTAGTCTTTTGTGCTTTGTATATAAACACTTTGGTATATAAATACATTAAAAGTTCTTTGTATCTACACTCATTGTCTGTTTTAAGCATCACTAAGCATACAGGTGCACGTTGTCGTTCTTCGATTACACACTGTAGTCCATTTGTTTTTCTGTAGACTTTGTTCACCCTGTTCTTCAATGATCAGGACCCCACAGAGCTGGATGTGTGATCATTCGCAGCACTGCTGTATTTTATGCACTTACATTTACATTTAATAGCCTTATTGCTGATTGCCCTGCTGCTGGCTGTGGTCCGCACCATGTTGCATTGTGGGATTGCCTTAACGACTGAAGCATGCGATGCTCTCTCAATATTTGATCAACATAAGGTCCCGGTTGGCAGTACTTTGAAGTATCTAAGAATTAAGGCAGCCTTGTTCTCATGACGTAAAATGCTGTCTATGTAGAGAGCTCACTAGGTACTGAGAGACACAATTTAATTTTAATACTAATAATGTCAAAAATGCAGCCTGTATTTTTACACCTTATGTGTTTTTTGTGCAGGATGGTCTCCCTCCTCCGCGGTCCTCTTCATCTCCATGTCCGGTGATGCTCCCACTAGTGTCTCCAGTGTGTAACGTTTCAGAATGTGTGAGTTCAGACACCGAGTCGTGGGTGGAGCTCAGTTCAAACTGTCTAGACCTTCAGGAGTCCGTCAGCGAGGACAGCACCGCAGGATGTCTGCAGGATAACCATGCCAATGAACGTGAGTGACCACCCCATAGACACATTGTCATAACCTTGGCATGTCCAAAGTCCGGCCCATGGGACATCACCATTTTTGGAGTGGCCTGCAAGGTATTTTAGAAATAAATTGAAAGTTGGCCTGCTGTTAAGCAAATTGTAAAAAATTGAGATTCCTAGTTTGAACACTGGGTTTTGTCAAGGAAAACACTCCACATCTCCTTTTCGTTCTAACGCTAAACATTAACAACTTTACATCTAGATTACTGTTCCTGAGCTTTTGGATAGACATGGTGGCTCCAAAGAAACGACGAATAGACAGAATGCAGAATATTTCAGGCAGGTTGGAAAATGATTATTTGTTCACCGAGTTCAGAGGGAAGTGTGTATGTTTAATTAATGAGGAAACTGCTGCTGTATTGAAGGAGTATAATGTTGAGAGACATTATAAAATGAAACCTCACTCTTTCAGGTCAGGCGCTGAACGAGAATAGAAGGTGAAACAACAAGCAGCAGCTTCTCAGCTCAGTAAAACAGTTTGTTATGCTAACCAAGTGCTTGAAAATGCTACCACGGCTACAAGCTAGCTCAACTCATGGCCTAGCATGGGAACTTCAGGGTTGCCAGGTTCACAGTTTCCATGCAAAATGTTTTTTTTAAATGCAGTTGTGATTCATTTTCAGAGCTGGTGGAGTGTTGGTTTTTGGACTATTTTAGAAAAATGTACCATGACCACCAAAAAACTTATAGTACTGTTATAGGGCTGTGAGTCTGTGGCCCATAACTGGACATATTCTCCTTCTGGCTCTCAACAAAAAAAGTTTGGGCACCCCTGACCTAAAGGTTTTATACCTTGAAAATCCACTGATGGCAACCAAAAACGGTTCCTATGAGGCAAAGATCCAACACTGGTGATAAACCTGACAATTAACACATGAATTGAGCCAGATGTGTTCAACAATTAACATGTCGTGCTGAACAACATCTCTCCAGGGCCTGCACACCTGATTTGTAGTGTTGTAGAGAAAATGGCTATAAATAACCTGCACATACACATCAGGCATAACATTAAAACCAATCATTGTCCATTTTAGCTGCACTGGCCATATATATACAATTAGAGACTGTAGTCCATCTGTTTCTATGTAGGCTTTGTTTGCCTTGCTCTTCAATGGTCAGGACCCCCACAGAGGCATTATTTCGATGGTGACACTGATGTGGTGGTGTGGTAGTGCATTGCCCTGGTATGAGCACATCAGACAAAGCAGATGGTGTCCATTCAATGTCCACACCTACCTCATTTGTCCTCCTTGTAGATGTGAAGTCAGAGACAGCAGCTTATCTGTTGCAACTTGTGTTGACCATCCTCTAGTCCTTCAGTGGTCATAGGATGCTGTTGGCTGTTTGGTGGACTATTCTCAGTCCAGCAGATGTACTTTGTTCAATCAACCTATACCAGTCCAGCACACCACCACCACGTCAGTGTCACTGTCAATGATCCACCACCAAAATAATACCTGCTGTGTGGTGAGTGAACAAAGTATAGAGAGAAACAGATGGACTACAGTCTGTAACTGTAGAACTACAAAGTTCAGTGTGTGTGTCCTTGGCCCACAGATAAGGGAGTAATGCGTGTTTTAAAGGTACGGTGAGCTCAGTCACACATGGTGTGTAAGGTTGTGAGCTAATGGGGGAAATTTGCAGTGTTAACATGTTGCTGTGGTTTCTTTGAGTCTGAAGAGGAAGAGGGGCAGCAGACTTGCAGTGATGACTGAGTCCTTAAACGGGAAGTTACATTTACATTGCAATGCAATGAAGAAGTTCCTCTTTTTGGTCACATTTGAGCCTTTCTAAACAAGTGATTTCAACACACCACTGAGTTTTTATATCAGTCACTTGAACTCATTTGTTACAACTAACTGAAATAAAGCCGAGTTCTCAAAACCTTGTTTTATGTTTTAGATCTACACTGCCCACTGACTAGTTTCACAGTTCGTGGGTTGGTAGACGCTCCAGATATCACATATGGACATAAAACTTACCAAATGAAGAGTTCAAATGTGAAAAAAGGTGAACTTCCCATTTAAGGACTCATGATTAAACTGGATGTTCTTTTTTTTTAGTACATTTTATAACATTTTCACTGTTTCCCAGTGAAGAAATGTGTACAAACCCTCATTTAAATGTTTGTGTGTCAATTTGCAGATTGAATTTTTGATTTGTGCTCAGATTGGCTTACTAATAACCAACACAGCAGTCACTTACTGCACATACTAACACTTTAGTTTCAATTTCATATATATATATATATATATATACACACACACAGTATATATACCATGTATATATTGAGTGATTTGGTTGGTTGGACCTCCCCCCCCCCCCAAGTAATGGTAGCAAATCAACCAACCCATCCACTAAGAATCTACCAATTGCTTGGAATGTCCCAGATCCTAGGAGGGTGAAGACTAGCACAGGCCTCCTCTAATGCATGTGACGTCAGCCACCACCTGTTTTCGAACATCATCACTGTGCAGCCAACACAATCGGAGCAGAGCGCAGGATCTCCAGCACTGAGCCAGCAGACATTGCATGATAGTAGTGATGGGGAGAGAGCGCCATCTACTCAGGAGAGAGAGCACGGTCAGCTTTGCTCTCTCAGGCCTTGACTGTTGATGTCAAGCAGCATTTGAACTTGCGATCCTCTGATCACAGTGTCAGCCATAGTCCACTGAGCCCCGCAGAGCCCGTTTATATATACCACACATCAAATCACATCATTACAATATTTTAACAAAGACAGTTTGTAAAAAAAAAATACAATTAAAATAAAAAATACATAAAGAATTAACAGTGAAGGTAGGACACACACAAAATGAGATTAGATTAAAAAAAAAAAACATTGTAGTGAGGAGACTACTGGCTGGACTTTATTAGATTCTAAAGGGTTGCCAAAGCCTGGAAAATGCATCATGGGAACCTTGGAAGGTGATCCTGAGTTTTGCTAATATAAGACTTTGCATAAGGTCACTAATTATTGCAGGGAAGGTTGGTGGTTGTACTCGTTTCCACTGTTGTAATATTAGTCTACATTTTAATAAAGATACACATCTATTGATGGTAGAATCTTGAATGGAATTGCTCTCTCGCACATCACACAGTGCCAGTTTCACTTTCTGATTGCTAGTCCATCCCTGAAGCCATCCAGGTTCTTCTGGATGCCTGCCTCTTCTGGGCCGATGGCTGTTCTGGACAGGCTTCTTGTTCTGTCCTTTTCCAGAACATCCAGATTTCCTCTGCCAGATTTAGGCACAACCCTCTTTAGTTCTGCGGTTATAAACATTGTTCTTTTTGTTTTTCTACAGGACCTCTGTCTGATGAGATGGAGATGCTGTATCTTGACCTTAAACAAGCCAGTTTGACGCCGTGTGGGACACTGCAGCCTTTATTCAAACAGGACTACAGATCCTCCTTCATCAGACGCTGCAAAAATGACACAATCAATGAGAAATTACATCTGGTCAGGGCCCTCAACAGCACTTTAAAGGTAGGACTGGACAAACATAGGTCATAAATCATGTCATGGAAAAAAATATCATTGTCAAATGTTTGACAGCCCATATATTAAAAAGGTGCATTCATTGTGGTTGTGATGTCAGACCCATGCCACGCCCATTTCCATTACAGTTATGTGGATTGTTCTTCCTCAGTAGAACCCGTAGCAGGGATCAATGTTTTTCTTCCTTTTCAAACATTTCAAATTCAACAACTTGGATCTGACTGATTTATATAAAAACAGACTATAAGGATATATATATATATATACTTCCAGAAGTCTTTAAGTCTTTAAGTCTTTAAGTCCATATTCATTTATTCTTACATTTTACTCATAATGTGTGTGGTTTCAAGTGACAGATTTATCCCTAACTTCTTTATCCCTAAAAATTATATATATATATATATATATATATATATATATAATTTTTAGGGATAAAGAAGTTAGGGATAAATCTGTCACTTGAAACCACACACATTATGAGTAAAATGTAAGAATAAATGAATATGGACTTAAAGATATGACTTGTTTTGAGTTTTGGTCCCAAACAAATTGAACCAAGCTCTCAGTTTGTCCTGCTGAAGGGCACCTCATGTGCACAAATCTGAATTGTAGGATGAACCTACATAAAGTCCCTTCAGTGCTGTGCAGACTGAAAAACAAATATGGTACTAAAATCTACAAGCTCCTACATTTAGCACTAAATTGTAAGCTTGTGTTATTATATTACAGATTTTTACAAATTTACAAATTTTCTGATTATTTAAAGGGTTATTTTACAAAAATATCAACATTTGTATTTATTTCATATAGTCCCCGTTTTGTTACATACAGATTCAGACAAAAAATCCTAACCAGTACAGTGGACTCTTAAATAATAAACTTCTCAGTATAGCTTTTGGATCAGCAGCCTTTTGAATACTGAATATGGGAAATTTATATTAACACCATAATTAAAATAAATAATTAAATGGTATTTGATGTACAATGTTTGTGGTAATTCATACAGTTTCTATATTCTAAACTTTGTATATATGATTTATTCCAGGCCAAAGAGGCAGACCTACTGGCCATAGAGCAGGTTCTGGCTGATTCTGCTTTAGATCCGACCAAGTACAGACACTGGAGGAATTCTAATGTACTTCTGTTGGAGGAGATCAGCCGGAAGGTTAGAACAGCAGAGCGAACCCAGCAAACCCTCCAGTCCAGTAAGCCTGTTCATCCTCAGTGCTCCAGTCCAGCCGTGTATGCAGAAACCAGCCTGTGAGTTCTGGATGGTAACCCAGTTTGAAGGTTGAACAATGGCAACTGTATTTTAGATAGTGGCAACGTTTGCAACAAACTTCTCTGAACTTTTGTAGCTTTCACCTCCTGCTTAGAGAGAAGTAGTTTTGTTTTTAATTTTTCTTATTTTAAATGTTACTTAAGAAGTGGATCTCTTCATTATCTTCCTGTTATTTATCATTTTATAATGTATGGACTAATGTCAAGTGACCGGCTTGGTCATAAAGGTTCTGGAAGTTGATCTAGACAGCAGATGGCAGCATTGAGATGGAAAGAATCTTTACTGGATTTTATGTAGTCCACTCCTAAAATATGTTTTATGTTTAAAATGTGACATGTGAAATGTGACATGTAAACATGTGACTGGATCTCTTCATAACTCTCCAGTTATTTAATAATAAAAGTCTTAATTTAAGTCATCCAACAAATCTGACTTTGATTGGGCAATGATATCGTAAAAATAAAATATCATGGTTTTATTAAGCAAAGATCATTATTTTTCATCACAATTTTAGTTGATTTTGTAGTTTGTCTTACACATTATTTCTTCATAAAACTCAACTACAAATTTAATGTACAGTACATCCAATTCAATGTATATCATACCTAATACTATTTATATTCTTTTTATTATTCTTACGATAATGACATTGCTAAAGTGAAAATAACGGTGAAGAGCAGAGAATAAATGTAGCACTGAATTAAAGTAATGACAATTCACAGACCGCCAAGCTAATGTAATGACTACCATTATTCTAGTCTCGGAATCTGAAACAGATATGTAACCTCCAGTGCAATTTTCCACATGATTGGCCAACACCTGTAGTGGCGTTTCTTGCATGCATGACTTGCATGAGGCTTTTGGCATAAACTTATAATCTTCTGCATCTGGAGGTAGTGGGCTCATGTCCAGCTCCTCCTGAAGAGGGACAACATAAAGAGCTGCTCTACCACCAAAACCACCTAATTTCAGATGAACACCCGTGTAGCCCTCCTGGCTTGGAGGAACAACAGTAATGCGCCTTTTTCCGTGACCACCTAAAGGAAAAAAATGGGGAGGATATATAAATTTCTAGCAAAGAGATGGATAAACTGATTCATGTAATATTGTACCGACCCATTGCTTTTTTGTTCACCCATCCTCCAGTTAAACTCTTCATTTTAGGGAACGTTTCTCCAAACAGAATGGACACCTAAATGTACACGAAATTACCATTTTATTTACTGTACATGTAAAAATTTAGAGTATGTTAAAGAAAGAGCTCTTACTTGATTATGGTCCATATCTTCAGAAAGGTTTACACTGCGCTTGCCAAGTCCAGACAGTGCCAGCTGCAGTTTATCCGATGGACTTGGAGTGAGCTGGGCGTTTTTCTGTAGCAGGAAGAACTTTCATGAAAAACGTGTAGGAAGCTTAGATGCCACATTTTTATTAGAAAACTGGAACCATCTTTTGCCAAGTGAACTGTTCCTCTGGAAGAGTGCAGGAAAACATCTAAAAATACAAAATATGGAAAAGGTAAAAATTGTAATCTGCAATCTCATATTTCCTAATAATTTCATTTGGAGATAATATTGCCATTACGAATGAACCTAAATGAGGCTAAAAAGGGATTATAAACAGTACAGCAGAAAGATAAAGAACCGTTTTTTTTTAGCATCAAACACCACAATGACTTGACATAAACCTGGTCATCTCTTGATGAACAGCTGGACCCTGGTTTCTGTCCTGGTGGCTTTGACTCTGTACTGCCCGGGCAGTCTCTACCTGAGGATTAGGAGCCAAGTTTGCAGTGTGTCCCTGACCTTCACTCTCATGGCCTGGCTGGACATGCCTCTGCAGCGCAACGACTAGCGCATGCACCGCAGAGGAAATGTTGACATCAGTCTGGAGGCCCAATGTAGGCAGTTAATGTTAATCACTATTGCAACAAAGCATAAACTGAAAAATTAACACATTAGTGCAAACATCTCTGTACGTGTTCTCATTTCCCATACATCTAAAAAAATCAATATCTGCTAACACCGATTAGCACACGTTAGCACAGCTGGAAAAAACACTCAAATATCAATTTACAATGACACGTACAATCAAGGCCGTCAACAGGGGGGGACAAACGGGTCTGTTGGCCCGGCCCTCAGGCTCAGGGGGGCCCATAAAAGAGAAAATTTATTTTGTATTATAATTCTATTATTTTTAATATATTCTTGAATTGTTTGATTAATATAAAATTTTGGCCTTAAAATCAGCTCAATAACTAAAATTATTTATTTTTTGCTTATCTTTATATGTTTCCATTAACTGCGAACCCCCACCCCCCCTCGAAAATTGGTTTGATCCTGGATTACGTGCTGGCGCACAGTAGCGGGAATTTTATATTTCTGTTCCAGCGTGATCTAGATTGGTGAGTAGATAAAAATGGCTAGTAGGCGCAAATCTGGAGCACAGACAATAAAGGACAAAGGGAAGAGAGATGAAACTCAGAGGTGAAAGGAGAATATATAATGAGGTTAATTATAAGAGAGCATGAAGGGACAGCACGGCTCCACTCCGGTGAGCCCAGAGATTACGGTAAATAAACAACAACCGCGAAGTTTGTAGCACCGTAAAGTTTAAGACCCCATACGTTTGTTGTAAAGAGGCCTAACTCTTAATCCCTGACTGAAACAGCCCAGAAGAGCAGAACAGGCAAAAAAACGAGGAAACTGCCGGAGAAGGGGGCGGCTCCCAGCGCAGGGGGCGTCGCCAGACATATTTTACTGGTGCACATGCCCCAGAATTGATCTGCAGTGCCCCAGTATAGATTTCACCAGTAAAAAAATCACTTCAGAGTTTTAAGTATACATAGAATACACTAAAAATACGTACATAGCTACTTAATATAGTAATTCATTGCAATTCTATTCACGCACACAATACCCACATGGCTACTTAATATGATAATTTATTCACGTGTACACACACAGAGAGAAAGAGAGAGAGCTATGTGACTAAAGGTAAAGTAACATTAGCCCATAACAACTTGCTTTATCTTGATTGAGTCAAACATTATTGCTCCTGTAAATGGATATCAGAAAGTTTTTGCTCAGCAGGGATAAAGCAGCAAAGAGAAATGAGAGCTGAGCCCCTGGCTAGGCTACCTCAACCTGTGTCTATGACGTTAACGCTACATTAGCTAAGGTTATTCTTTGTAGCAAAACAGCCGAATTAGCAGTACAGATAGTGACTTTAGTTAGAAATGGCTAAAGTAATAAAGATGGGAAACCCAAAGTGGTGACGGGAATATCCAGTGAGTTGGTGTTAAGGGTGGTATCATGCTGGTTGGGACTTCTGCGTCAATGATGAATATGAGAGAGCTTGTGTTGACTAGTTAGCACAGGAATCCTGCAGTGGTTCAAACTCAAATGGTCCACCTTCATGTTTGTAAATGTGGGTACATTTGTCCTTAATCATCAAATCGTGACCCAAAATTTTAAACCATTCAAATTAATTTCACAGAAAAAATGCACAGTGTTATGGACTGTCTTGTCAGTCGTTTTGCCTTTATAATTGGCTAAAATACTCTTGTCTCCAGAAAAATGACTAAAAATATCTTTTTGCTTGTACCAGTAGTGGTTTACAAGTCTAGAGTAAAGTCCACAAGTAAGCCAAATGCATCAGTTCACTCTGGTGATTAATCAAAGATCCAGTCAACAACATAATCTGATTTGATTGTTTAGTTTAAAGCACTATTTATGCTTTCTTAAATGTAAATAAGAGCAGAAATCTTTTTTCGCATACATTATCTGTGCCCCAGTACAGTCTTAAGTCTAGTGACGCCCCTGGTCCCAGCCCCAGCACAGTAGGTGACAGGGTCCGTCAGAAACAGTCCTCGATCTGTTGCTATTGTAAAAAAGACCTAAGACAAGGCTTATCTATTACAGAAAAAAATCAAAGTGATCAATATGGGGAAGAAAGCCAGACAGAAAGGGGGGAGGCGGGGGTTGATGAATTTTTTTTTTTTTTTTTTTTTTTGTGGGGTGGATGTTCGGGGTGTGAAGCCTTCATGCCCCGGGCCCCAGCAAGTCTGTCAACTGGCCTGCGTACAATCATCTATTAATTCCATGAGTCGTGTTTAAATATGATCTCTGTCTGTGTTCAAAAAAGTGTAAATAATAAAATATATATTCGAAGACAACAATCGTCTCCCATTGCAGTCTCGTGAAAGCACCAGCGCGTTTAGGCTTCTTCTTCTTCTACTACTGTTTTGTGGGGTTGGTCTTCGGCTAAAGTGATGTCGTAATATCCTGTCCCTTTATATATATATTCGTGTGTTAGCTGGGAATAACATTAAGGGAATGTTCAAGGAACGTTATAGCCTAATGTTCACACCTAATGTACTTAGAACCAAGCAGGAACTCCACACCTCAGCGTTCTGTAAACGTTAGAAGGTAATGTTATCATGACCTAAATGGAACGTTCTCGCAATGTTCTTGCAACGTTCTTGTGTTAGCTGGGAGGTCATGAACAAGATTTTTGTTTTTTGGTCATTGTAAGTGGGCTAAAGCACTTAATTAAGTATTCTAACAGAAATGTTAACAGAAATGCTGTAATTTGATTCTTTTAATAAACCATGTAACTTGGATGGATGCGATGCTGGCCTGACGACAGTGTTTTGGGGTTTGTTATTACTAACCCTGCAAAGCTACTTTGTGACATCAGTTGTAAAAAGTGCTTTATAAATAAATTTGATTTTGATTTGAGTGCATGATGTTGCTCACAGTGGTTCAAGGTATAATATACATTTGTTAAAGGCTAATATTTATACGACTTAATTGTCTGATAAAGTTTAAGATTATGACTGTCCAAGTAGACACTCAATAACTTTTTATTCCAATGTTGAGTTTGGATGAATATGTAAAAACTACTGTAAATAAAAACGTAAACACCTGAACTATACTGTCATGTCTTATATATGATTTCTAAAATCCTTTCTGTAAATCATATACTGTGTACTCTGTGCTGGTGAAGTAGTTGTAAACAGTTCAAAGACTGCAGTCTAATGTAAGTGAACTTTTAAATGTAAAACATATTGTTTGGTGGTCAAATTTAGGACACTGTCAATGGATTTTTTAATGGACCCCAGGCCGCTTGCTCTGCAAATAAGAGTTAGTATAGTGTAGTGTGGTTAGTACATTACAGAGGATAACATCACTGACCCCCATGTGGAATTCTGGGGTTCAGGACCCAGTTTGGGCAGTGATACAACATATCACGAAGAGTCCTTGGGCAAGACTCCTAACACTACACTCAAATGTAACGTGATTGTAATTGTAAGTCGCTCTGGATTAGAGCCCATAACCTGGTCCCACTCAATGTCCACTTCTTGGCTACAGTCTTGCACAAAGACGACATGCACATTAGCTCTCTGGCAGACATCTGCGAGTGTGAATTGTGATGAATAGGGAGACAAAAATTGCATATGAATATCCTGAGAAAGATTAATCAGTGACGAGACAAGAAAGGAGGCTCTAACATGCAGTTCATACTCGGCCATCTGTTGCTGTGCTTTTGTGTTGCTGCAAAGAGTGCCAAGTCTTGACACTGATTTGAATGAGAATTGAGGCTGGTCTGTACACTAGGTGGTGCTGTGCAACACAATGAAGATTTACTTGGGCCCAGTTTCTTGAAGCATCTTACTTGCTTCCCAAATGGGACCATACTTTCATTAGGGCACTACCTAAGGAAGAGTGGTTCAGTAGATTTGGTAAATTGCCTGCTGAATTCCACAGAGAGGGTTTTTTTTGTCTTGTTTTAAATGGTCCTTGCACATTCCTTGGTTTAATAAAAAATGTTCACCTCAAAATCCCTAGTTTAGAACTGGTGCTGTAAGTTGTTTACAAGGACTAAAACTCAAAAGTCATCTAAATAGCTCAATCATTTCTGTAAAAATACATCACCAAAAATTCTCAACTGACCCAAAGACTAGTTTATGTGGGTTAGGACACAACATGATTTACTGGGAGTTTTAAAAATGAATTGAAATGTACTAGGCAGACAAACCAGCAGTTCTGGTAAATTTTTATAGTTTTGGATGAGATTTTAGAAGATTAATAAAGGATATTATGTGTTTGTGCAAAAATGACTGGACAAAATTTATGTAACTACTGAACTCTTGTGTTTGTTAGCAACATTAGCATCACAGCTCCAAATGGTTGTTGGTTCTTGTACACGTTATTCAGCATTAGCTGTTGTGCGTTATTCAGCATTAGCTCTTGTACATGACCATTTACCTTTTTAAATTATGAACAAAAATTTCATAGTATTCTAATTTTTTATGTTTATTGTAGGCTATACTGTATATTTATGTAAGGATGTTGTACCATCCTTTCACTGCTCAAGATTGCTTGGACAAATTCAATCCAATTTACTCAATACAGTTATTTAATAAATTCCTTGCAAAATCATAGCAGAAAGCAGATAGGCAAACAAGATCTTTTCATGATGACTTCAGCACTATGGCTTTAATCCAAAGCAATGGAAACTCCAGTCTCCAGTGTGTGGAAACATGCCAGACTAGCAGAGCGACAATGATGTTCAGTGCATGACTTTTCATGAATTACACAACATCCTAATAGATTTTCCATAGCGGTATAGCCAGCCCATAATTTTTGGAGTGCTTTCTGTACTGTCTCTGAGAATGACTAGAGAAACTGAGTCTGAAGAGGTCATTATTATCCCTCGCTGGCCTTGTGTGTCCTGCAAGTGCAGCAGTGTATACACACAGATAGCAGAAGACTGATGCGCACGTGAACCTCCTCATTACTTGGAGTCTGCAGGGCCTCTCATTGTACCACGCTGTTATTTGTAAGCTTAAGGACTTACATACAGCTTTATTCTGGAATCTTCTTTGGCTATTCTTAGAAGGTCAAACTGGTGCGAAAACTTTGGGGGAGTACTGTGTGTGTCCTGTCTCAGGGAGTGAATGTGAACATGCTGAATTAGAAGGTATGTGCTCCTGACCTTGTGTTTTTCCTATCGTTTTTCTTCATTGTCAGGCGCTTAAACTTCCAATGATGTCCACCACCAAATGTTGCTCATGGATTGCTCAAGAGACTTGTAGATTGTCCTAAAACTCAGGATTTAGGAGAAGTAGCATGAGACAAGAAGGTTATTTACAGCCCAACTGAGAAGATTCTTAATCCTAGATGAGAAATGGTTGAGAGTCCTGTCTTTAGTATTCTGAGCACAAAGTGAGACTTGACAGACCTGCACAAGAGGAGGCATGTAAGCAGCAGATCTGAGACTTAAGCGTATCTGATGTTATTGTTGTTTAGGAGAAATTACTGAGATGTTGAGAAGGTAAAAGCATAAAAGGATTTGAACTAGTTCCCTTCATAATTCTCAAGTCCTGTCCTTAAACTGCTGAAATAGTGAAATTTCTTGCATCTTTTTTGCAGCGTCTGATGAACGGCTTGTAATCAGACTTGGATAAAGGCTTCAGTTGTCCATATGGGACCATTCATGGAGGTTTGTTGCTGTACTGATCTAATACATTCATAAATGTGGTATCATGTTGAAATGTAAACAGAATGAAGTGCATAGACTGAGGTTTGAATGATCTACAATTGTGTTCTAACATCAAAACCAAGGAACTGTTGTAACCAATCTGATTAAATCTTCATCTGACTAACATCAAAATCACCTCAAAGTCATTAGCTTTCCAAACTCATGTATTCCAGCCTCCTGTATGGCAGGAATGTGTGCTTGGGTCAGAACCAAAGGCTCGATCCCATACATTCCTCAGAGGGACTGTGGTTTTGAGCTGTGCTTGAACTGCCTGGAAGACACACTGAGAGAAATCAACAAAGAGAAGACTTATTCTCCCCTTCAGAGCAAGAACAACATGCTTGTGTTTACCCCCATTAAAAACAAAAGGGGCAACAACCAGGTCACTCGGCTACAAAGACCTGTTATTGTCACCGTATTGCTTTGTAATGGAGTTATATATAGTGGAGAACATAGACTGATATATAGATGCTAAATAGGTTATGGGTCAATTAAATGTCCATAAGATAACAAATAACCTCTGTTGGAGGCCCATAACATGGTAAAACTATCAATGTTCCATTAAGTAGGCCTCAAGTATGTGTTTACCAGCTGGTCCAACATTTGTTTCATCAAGGATTTTAATAGAAAGGCAGCCTCTACCTTATTCAGATCATGTTTGTAGGTGAATGCAGAGTTAGGAGTCTTGCCCAAGGAATCTTATTGGTATAGTTTTATGTGACTGCTTAAACACTGGGATTGAACCTATGTCTGCCACATTACACTAAAAAATGCCAACTGCTATATCAGCATCTTTTCAAAGTAAACTTCACACTAGATGTTGGAACATTGCTGTGAGGATTTGATTGCATTCTGCAATGAAAGTTTAATTCTGATCAATTTTAGACACAATGCTTGGGGACTTTGTATTGCTAGCCACTTATGATTACATTAAGAAATGAAAATGGTTCAGTAATGGTTTTATATCTGCCTGCTTAAATGTATCTTTGACTGGCAAAATTGTACTTCACTGTTACGAGCAGGACTTACAACAATAGTGGGTTTTTGGTTCTATGTTCTAGTGCATCTCCAAAAATTTTTATATCATGAAACTGTCATATATTTTATATTCATTACATGTGAAAATGACATGACATATTTCAAGCCTTTTTTGCTTGAATGTTGATACTTTGTTGAATGTTGAACTGGAAAATATTCTAATAGTTTGAGATTCTGGATTAGCTACAAGCCATACTTATCAACAGTCAAACAAAAATGCTTAACATATTACTGTATGTATAATGAATATAAAACATGACAGTTTACCTTTTTGAATTCAATCATGAAAACAAATGAAATTTTTCACAATATTCAAATTTATTGATGTGACACTGTACTACCATTTACAAAATCTTAAGAATCATATGTAACATGTTCTGAACCAGCATGCAAAAAGCATTTAAACATTCAATCCTTCGCCTTCTTATGGTTCTGTCCATTTTCTTTGCTAAAGAACCCTTGAAGAATTGCCTTATTTAAAGAGTGAGTAGTAAATAATTTGGAAAGACATTTCTATATCTCTTACTACACTCATTTCCGGGATGGTTTCTATGAAAATAAGCTTAGATATCATTCGTCTTCAATGAAAAGAAACACAAATATTCTACTAGACAACCGTGAACAAAGGAAATGCCAAGTATCTTAATCTGTACCCTTGAACTCCCTGTCCCAGTGTGCAAATTGCAATCTGCCTTTATCCCCACTGTCAATACCACTCTTGATGGGTTTTCTGTGCCTCGGTGGACCCGTGTGAATAATAATAATGATATTTAGCCACTGTTGGATAGCCTGTTTCCCCAGAGCATTCTCTGAGCACTTTCACAAAGTGTGAAATGATTATATTTCCCCCAGTGAGGATTTCTAACAGTAGCGCCCCTCGGCTATGGTTATGTAGAGTGAATGGTTGCTCTTGTCATTAACAAGGTTGTGGAAGAGAGTAATGGTGAATGAGGTTGAATGCACACAGGGATGAAGGCTGGAATAGAGTTTACAACAATGTTATCTTCCATCAGGCCCTAAAGCCAAAGGCTGTATATGAGACATGCTTGAGTTTATATAGCTAAATGTTTGGGTCAGACAGCGGCAGATAAAAAAAAGTGACCAGCCATTCATGGAAGCCCATTTCCATCACTTACAAAAATCAGCATTCAATATTTCTTTTGTTTCTTTTTTTCAGTGAACTATGTCAATAGTCTGTTAGGTGATATATCAGAGCTGGGGATCCTGCACTTTTGTCTGTTAGATTTAGAATCAGGGACATTACAAGTGATTGGGAGAGTCCTAGTGGATGGGTGGGATGATTGGCTCCACTACACTGGCTACCTAAAATTAGGTAAAAAATAAAAATAAAAAATAAATGTATCTGCTGAAAATTAGACAAAAAATAAGAGCTTAAAATATGTAACTAAACATACTAATAATAATCAAACTTATTTGTAAATATTTAGTACAAAAACGAATTCAAAATAAAATCTAGCAGTGGAACCTGACAATAAACAAGTAACTCAATCAAATCTAAAATCAATAATCAAATACTATAAACATCACCAACAAATTAACGTGAAAGAATTGTTCCCAACGATTGGCCTAATTATCCGACAGCAGATCCAGCTAACTGTGTTAATTATCAGGACTGATATCTGATCAGTGCATCCCTCAAATTAGGACACTTTCTTCATTAGGAACAGAGATTTCAGATCTATTTAAAGCAGGAACACTCTGTACTTCCCCCTTAAACACAATTTAGCTCTTTATCTTCCATGACCACATCAGCCTGATATCAATTTACTCACCTTGTGTCTCCAAATTACTTTCCAACAGAACTGTTATGCTTTTCTGTGTCTAATCAATGATGAATTATCCACACATTCAGTATTCAGAATTAATCAGGAAGTGATATTCTGCAGTAAAAAGTATTACAGCTCAGTTAAAGGTACAATAACTGAAATGTTCACATTTCACACTGTTAACAACAGTGGCCAACGGTACTAGTTATAAGTATGGACACACCTTCTGGACATTCAGTGATCTTTCATTCATTCATTCATTCATTATCACACCCGCTTAATCATTATTAGGGTCGCGGTTAGTCCCCCACCCCCTCACTGGGCGCAGGGCAGGGCATTACACTATTCAACTAAGCCCAGGACAGGGCGCCAGTCCATCGCTGGGTGACACACACACACACACACCTACGGACAATTTTTAGAGTACCCAATTCACCTGACCTCCACGTTTTTGGACTGTGGAAGGAAACCGGAGACCCTGGAGGAAACCCACGCAGACACGGGGAGAACATGGAAACTCCGCTCAGATGGGGAATCGAACCCAACACCCCAGCGCTGAGAGGCGAACGTGCTAACCACTAAGCCACCGTGCCCCCCTCAGTGATCTTTCATTATTTAAAATTGTTCTGCATTGTACATTAATAATAAAGTCATCCAAACTATGAATACATATGAAATTATTTAGTAAACAAACAAGTGTTAAACAAACCAGAACATGTTTTATATTTTAAATTCTTCAAAGTAGGCACCTCTTGCTTAGTTGGCAGCTTTCTTGGCATTTTCTCAGTCAGCTTTATGAGGTAGTCACCTGGAATGACTTTCAGTTAACAGTTAACTCTATGAGAATCTAAAATCTAAAACATGTTTTGGTTTGTTTAACACTTTTAAGTTTACTACATGATTCCTTATGTGTTCCTTCATAGTCTGGATGAGTTCAGTGTTCATTTACAGTGTATAAGATCACAGACGTTGCTAGACCACCCCGTGAAGCACTGATGAAGACTAGTCCATGTATCAGTTGGCCAAGATCATTGATATATTTCTCTCTCTCTCTCTCACTCACTCACTCACTCTCTCTCTCTCTCTCTCTCTCTCTCTCTCTCTCTCTCTCTCTCTCTCTCTCTCTCTCTCTCTCTCTCTCACTCACTCACTCACTCACACACTCACACACTCACTCACATCCTAGTACCTCTTCAGTTTAATGTTCAATAGTCAGGTTACTCCCCTCCCTTCAGTTGTAGTTAAAGCCTCGGGCTCTCCATAGTTGGACTGCTTCCTTAACCACTTTTAGCCTAAGCCCCATTGTAATAAAGGTGTATGGATCACACACACACACATACATTCACTGCTATATGGTGTTCTGGGATTTGGTGTAAAATAAGTAAATAGTAAATATAAAAGTAATATAATAGTTTATAAAAGTAAATATATTTATAGGAAAGTGCTGACAACATAAGCTAATCTATAAGTATATTAGCAGCACTGCTGTGGGTGGTGCTGGTGGGCTTATAGGGCTTAAAACACAATTGTTTGTTTCAAAGCCTCAAATGTTTTTTTCACTCATCTGGACCCCCACCCCACCAGAGTCACATGCATACTGCTCACAATTCAAAAGTCTTCTATAGTAGAAGGTGAGGTAGGACAGTGTCACTGCTGTTTAGCTCAGTTTTAGTGTCTCCCACAAGTTGTTAATATTGACTTTATAGACTTTAATACAGCTGTTACTCTCCTCCTAAAGTTTAACATTTATTTCACACAAGGCATCATAATATTAAATCATCTATTAAACACTAAAATTACAGATATTACTCAATAGATGCCATTAACAAGCACTATTAAATACTTGTCTATAAACAACCTCAAAAATGCTACTAAACACTAGAATATGAGATATTAGTCAGTAAACAACCTCAAAAAAGACAATTAAACACTAGAATAGGGCATATTCATCTATAAACAACCACAACAAACACTCTATTCACTAAAATGTTAGACGGGTGAAAACATTTTTCAACAAGATTATGTATTTGCTAAAAAAAAAGGTTTACCTTGTAACATTTGTGAAATAAGTGTTAGCACTAACATTAGCTCAAAGCACATAACCACCTTATTCCTAAATCCCATAATGCCTTGTATGAGCTAAACTGGTGGAGAGTAAACAGCTGTATTAAACAACTTGTGGGAGATTGTAACACCGAGCTAAACACACTGTACTCTTAAAAGATATGGTTGTTCATGGGTTCTTTAGTAAAGAAACTGGTTCTATATAAAACCACTCAGAGTACACAAAGGGTTCTTTCCATTGTGAAAGGGTTCTTCAGATTGATGAGGAATGTGTTGTAGATGGTTCTATACAGAATCTTTTTGAAAAAAATTATATAGCCCCAAAAAGGGTTCTGCTGTAGTTACCATGTCAGGCTTGAAATAATAGAGGAATGTTTTTTGTGCTACATAGAACCATTTACAAAAAGGTTCTGTGTAGAACCATCTACAGCACATTCCTCATCAATCTCAAGAACCCCTTCACTATGCAAAGAACCCTCAGAGTGTTCATGATTCTACAGAACCATTTTATAGAATAAATAGAATGCCTTTATTGTCACTGCACAAAGCAACTGGAAGCCACTATTTTACAGTGCAAACATGTACATAATATAAACATAAGATGAATTAAATAGGTTAAAAAAGGGGCATAAATCTGAGACTTTATACAATTTCAAAAAACTTAGTAAAGAACCATCTTTTTTAAGTGTCCTACCTCACCCTTCTTCCAGAGAAATTTGAATATCTGCAGCAGAATTATGTGACCCTGTCTGGGAAAACCTGACCAGTCTATTTTTTAAAATATGAGTTATATAGTAAAGTGTACTGTTAAATAAGTCCTCACACACAGTGTACACACAGGGATTTCTTTATTTAGTGAAACCTATACGAAAGTAGAACTTTATTAGTTCATGAACCTCCCTAATTGTAATGAGCTTGTGACGACCCTTTTTTATAAATCTCTAATTTCAGCATTTTTTCCCAGCAGTGTTCGAGTAATGTTAATCCCTCCAAGTACTTGATTATTTCAAGATGAAAGCATATCCAAAGTGATTTATTTCTTTAGGGACACACATGTGACACACACTCCTGAATAAATTGTCATGTGAAATGA